>JACXGI010001312.1:0-25307 GCA_016801175.1 Esox masquinongy
TCGGAGATACTGAATTTGGGATTTTCATTAGTTGTCAGTTTTAATCATCACAATTAAATGAAATAAACATTTGAAATATATCAGTCTGTGTGTAATGAATGAATATAATATCCAAGTTTCACTTTTTGAATGGAATTACTGAAATAAATCAACTTTTTGATGATATTCTAATTATATGACCAGCACCTGTATGTTTAACTGAGTGTTGTCTTGCTTTACATTATGCTGTTGGCCTTTTCGCCATTGTAAATGAGAAATCTCAGTTGACTTGGTTTATGCCGTTGACCTGGTTAAATAAAAGTGAAATAAAAAGTGAGGCGAGGGAGCTAGGAAACAACTTTAATAACTGTGGATAGAATGGGATAAGGGGCATAACTTTGTAATTTTATAGGTATCAATGGTATAGTGTTTGACCCACGTCCACTCCCTGACGTCAGTGTTGTGACAATAACAAAAAGATATTCACCTACAACTACATATGTATCATTACAATACAATATTTAACTACTACTCAAACAAAAACAGGGAAATGCACCTTTTTTTAAAGATTCATTTTAATGGCTGGAACTCAGTTGGATTACTATGGTGCTCTAAATTCCCTCCTCACTCCCCATCTGCAACCCTTGCTGCAGTGGTCTAGGGTGAGAGCGCAGGGAAAACTTGCTGTTATCCGGAGCTGAAATTACACATTAAACCCATTATTACAAATGTAATACATGCATTTTTGTTCATCGCTCAGATATGTACACACGCCAAATCACTGTTTAAGACATTATACTTTCGTATCATAATCCTGGTTGTCTAAGAATACGAGTGAGATATTTCGCTATGGGATACTCCAGTGTATTGATCTGAAGCTCTTATTGTACAACACTAGCCATGAATGACTGTACAACAATGGGTATGGGTCAAAGGCATCCCTCTTACCCTATAACATACCCATTAAACGATTCAGAGATGCATTTCTCATTCTTACACTCAGAATTAGGGTGGAAAATTATGGTGGAAAATTCCTAATTCCCTTTCCAGTATTCCTGTCTGTATGTTGCCAGACAAGATTATGATGTTTCACATAGATGTGTTCTGCCCCCCTCACGGTTTACCACTGACACTGGCTATTCGTAGTTAGTTTGCTTTTGGAGTTGTTTTAAGACATGGATTATTTAGACTTCTAGAAGTTTTGTAGGTATCATGGCCGGAGCTGTTATAGATTAAAAAAACTATAATTATTTTGTCATTGAAAAGTGATCAATAGGCATTTTGTCATTGATGTTTCCATAATGCATCTTTAGGATGGACCAATCTGTGACTGTGTGATCGTAGTATCAGATCTTGCGGACTAGTTAGCTCCAATCTGAGCTGTGGAATATAGCAAGATAACCTAATGTACCATGAAAATGGAATGTAGATACACTACAGTACATGGCCAAAAGTCTGCGGACACCCGACCATCACTCCTATATGAGATTGTTGGACATTACATTCCAAAACCAAGGGCATTAATAAGGAGTTGTCCCCCCTTTTGCAGCTATAACAGCCGCCACTCTTCTGGAAAGGCTTTCAACAAAAGATTTTGGAGTGTCTCTCTCATCATTAAGTTTCAAAAGAGCAAATCAATACATAAAGTTGTTCTAGTTCTAGGATGTAAAGCCCTAGGCCAGAGGTACTTTAAAGCATTATGAAGCTGGATGTTGAACCCTAAACCAGAGGTACTTTATAGCACTATGAAGCTGGTTGTAGAGCCCTAGACCAGAGGTATTTTAAAGCTTTATGAAGCTGGATGTAGAGCACTAGACTAGAGGTACTTTAAAGCACTATGAAGCTGATTGTAGAGCCCTAGACCAGAGGTACTTTAAAGCTTTATGAAGCAGGATGTAGAGCCCTAGACCAGAGGTACTAGTAAAGCTTCAATGACAGAAGAGAAGGGACTGCGCGCCAAACTCCCCTTGGTATGTTGTCTCAGAGGCACGTTGACATGCACTGATGCTCTGGTGGAGTACATCTAGTGCTCGAAAGGTCTGGAGGTCAAAACTCCTTGCATATTCATTATACTGGTCATCGTCAGGCCGTTGAGAGTGTTGCAAGGATGCAAATTTCAGTCTGTTGGGGAAAAAGAGCATGTAATAGAGTGTATAATTAAACCATGGGGCACAAGGGAGTGTGGTAAATGGTCAGTAAGTATACCACAATAAAAAACTTGTTCTTACAACAATTAGCCCTGGTACATTGGCAATACACACCAAACCCCCATTAAATGCCTTATTTATATTACTAACCATTTAAATAAAAGTTTGTAAAGAGGCCTGAATATCCACAGCTACTTGAGCAGCAGCGTAGGTGTTAGTGTTGGGAACTCTTCATTAGGTACAGGCAATGGCCCAAGACTAGGTCCTGTCAAGACTGTCAGTTGAAACCATACTATCCATTGTTGTTCAATTTTTTATTTATTTTTATCCTATGATAGTATTTTGTTTTCATCATCCTAAACATTACTATATACACAAACAGGCTTTGAAAACAATTTTAAACCTAAATTGTAAACCAGGCTTTGAAAACAATTGTAAAACCTTTATTTATCTAAATAAATTCCTACTACAGGAGCTCATTATTAAAAACGTTTTAATTAATGTAATGGCAAAAGACGTCTGTATGAACATCAATCATGCTGATATTTATTCTTGACCAGCAGATGTTCACTGTGTTCAAAACATTACGTAATGAAATAACAATTGACACAAGCCCAAAGGGGTTCATAGAGCCTATCGCTACATACAGCACAATGCCTACTGTAAAAGCACTACCTTCACATGTTTAACAGGCAACATCCTTTTTGTTGGTGTTGTTTAAAACCATTGTCAGTGCTCCTACCCAACTAAGGCACACAGACCTTAACATGGTTAAAGGGTATCTCCAGAAGTATCCAAACATCAAAATGTTTATATGAAAGGCCACTCCCCTGACTAACAATCAAATACACATAACAAATTAACAATGGTGCATGGTGCACAGATCAGCAGTTCCAATCTGGTACACATAGTCAATGTGTTTTGGTGTAATGATGCACAAAAATACACAAAATGACATACCGTGAGTGGAGGCCATGTACAGTACAACAATAGGATGTGATATACACTCACCATTAGTGATGGCCATTCGAGGCTTCATTGCCGTTCTTCTAGCAGCAGGATATTATGCTAGCAGTGCTAACTCAGATTTTCTTTTTCAAAATAAAAGCCATCATTGAAATATATAAGGTAATATAGTTAACAATCTAGTCTGTACATTTTATGTTAAATGTCTGTTCCAATGTAATTCTTGTCTGTTCTTTTTCACAGAGTAGATTGTTAACTCTATTGCCTTATACATTTCAGTGGTGGCTTTTATTGTGATAAAGAAAATCTGAGTGCTGCCAGCATAATATCCTGCTGCTAAAATAACGCTAATGAAGCCTCGAATGGCCATCACTACTCACCGGCCACTTCATTGGGTACACCTTTTCAACTGCTCGTTAATCGGATATCTAATCAGCCAATCACATGGCAGTAACTCAGTGCATTTAGACATGTAGACATGGTCAAGAAGCTCTGTTGAAGTTTAAACCAAGCATCAGAATGGGGAAGAAAGGTGATTTGAGCGACTTTGAACGTGGCATGTTGTTAAGTATATTGAGAACAGGCTGGTTTGAGTATTTCAGAAAGTGCTGATCTACTAAGATTTCCCCCACAACCATCTCTAGGGATTATAGAGAAAGGTCAGAAAAAGAGAAAATATCCAGTGAACGCCAGTTCTCTAGGTGAAAAAGCCTTTTTGATGACAGAGGGCAGAGGTCAGAGGAGAATGGCCAGACTGGTTTGAACTGATGGAAAGGCAACAGTAACTCAAATAACCACTCATTACAACCAAGGAATGCAGAAGAGCATCTCTGAACACACAACACATCAAACCTTGTAGCAGATAGGCTACAGCAGCAGAAGACCACACCGGGTGCCACTCCTGTCAGCTAAGAACAGCAAACTGAGGCTACAATTTGCACGGGCCCACCAAAATTGGACATATAGAAGGTTGGAAAAACATTGCCTGGCCTGATGGGTCTCGATTTTTGCAGCGACATTCAGATGGTAGGGTCAGAATTTGGCGTAAACAACATGACAGCATGGATCCATCCTGTCTTGTATCAGTGGTTCAGGCTGGTGGTGGTGGTGTAATGGTGTGTGGGATATTTTCTTATACACTTTGGGCCCCTTAGTATCAATTGTGCATTGTTTAAATGCCACAGCCTATCTGAGTATTGTTGCTGACCATGCCCATCCCATTATGACCACAGGGTACCCTTCTTCTAATGGCTACATCAGGATAACGTGTTATGTCACCAAGCCCACATCATCACAAATTAGTTTCTTGAACATGACAATGAGTTCACTCTACTCAAATGAGTCACCAGATCTCACTCTACTCCTCCACAGTCACCAGATCTCAACCCAATAGAGCACCTTTGGGATGTGGAGGAAAGGGGGATTTGCATCATTGATGTGCAGCTGACTAATCTACAGCAACTGCATGATGCAGCAACTGCGTTAAAGCAGTTCTGAAGGCAAAGTGTTCCTAATGAAGTGGCCATATATATATATATATATATATATATATATATATATATATATATATATATATATAGATAGATAGATATACAGTTGTGCTCAAAAGTTTACATACCCTTGGAGAATTGCCCCCTTTACCATCAATGACAGCGTGCAATCTTTTGTAATAGTTGTCAATGAGGCCCGGAATTCTTGCAGGTGGTATAGCTGCCCATTCGTCTTGGCAAAATGTCTCCAGGTCATGCAAAGTCGTTGGTCGTCTTGCATGAACCGCACTTTTCAGATCTCCCCAGAGTTGCTCGATGATATTAAGGTCAGGAGACTGTGATGGCCACTCCAGAAACTTCACCTTTTTCTGCTGTAACCACTGGAGGGTCAACTTGGCCTTGTGCTTATGGTCATTGCGCAGCTTTCGTGCAGAAAAATGCAAATTGTCTGCCAGTATTTTCTGATAACATGCTATATTCATCTTGCCATCAATTTTCACAAGATTCCCCATGCCTTTAGAGCTCACACACCCCCAAAACATCAGTGAGCCACCACCATGCTCCACAGTGGGGATGGTATTCTGTTTACTATAGGCCTTGTTGACCCCTCTCCAAACATAGCGCTTATGGTTGTGACCACAAAGCTCTATTTTGGTCTCGTCACTCCAAATTGCAGTGTGCCAGATGCTGTGAGGCGTGTCAAGGTGTTGTCTGTATATTGTAACTGGGCTTTTTTGTGGCATTGGCACAGTAAGGGCTTCTTTCTGGCAACTCGACCATGCAGCTCATTTTTTTTCAAGTATCATCGTACTGTGCTCCTCTAAACAACCACACTGTCTTTTTCCAGACCAGACTGTATTTCTCCTGAGGTTATCTATAGGTTTTTCTTTGTATCCCGAACAATTCTTCTGGCAGTTTGAGCTGTAATCTTTCTTGGTCTACCTGACCTTGGCTTGGTATCAAGAGATTCCTGAATTTTCCACTTCTTAATAAGTGATTAAACATTACTGACTGGCATTTGCAAGGCTTTGGATATCTTTTCATATCCTTTTCCATCTTTATAAAGTTCCATTACCTTGTAACGCAAGTCATTTGACAGTTCTTTTCTGTTCCCCAGGGCTCAGTATCTAGCCTGCTCAGTGCATCCATGTGATGAGCTAACAAACTCATTGACTATTTAATCCTGGTCCTCGGGACCCAAAGGGGTGCACATTTTTGTTTTTGCCCTAGCACTCACACAACTGATTCAAATGTTGCCCTACCACTTACATACTTGATTGACGTAATCAACCTATCATCAAGCCTTTAGTTTGCAATTTAAAAAGCCACAGATGTGGGAAATTCACCTTTAATTGCCATTTTCACCTGTGTGTGTCACCTTGTGTGTCTGCAACAAGGCCAAACATTCAAGGGTATGTAAACTTTTGATCAGGGCCATTTGGGTAATTTCTGGTATCATAATGATTTAAAGGAGCCAAACAACTATGTGATAATAAATGGCTTCATATGATCACTATCCTTCAAGAAAAGGCATGATCAGTCATATTTTCAAAATCAATGCCAAAATTTCTCAATTTCTGCCAGGGTATGCAAACTTATGAGCACAACTGTATATCTACGTGTCATCTGTGGCAGTAGCCATGCTGTCTGTATCAACCACATTTGACTGTATGTTTTGTCAAGTTTAGTATGCAGTATGTGTTGCCAAAGTGAATGTAGCTACAATCTTAGCTAGACTAATTTGCCTGTCACTATATGTTTTCAAGTCACAGCCAAATTTGATAACTACATTTATAATGTGTCACACCCTGATGTGTTTCACCTGTTGTCATGTCTCCACCCCCCACCAGGTGTTCTCAGTTCCCCATTAGCCCTCTGTGTATTTAGCTGTTCTCTTATTTTGGCAGGTGGCAGATCGTCTTGTCTTGTACAGTCGTTTCCAGCGCACCTTGTTTCTAGTGTTCTCCCTGTTGCCCTTCTTGCCTACCTGTCTTCCCGGTGTTTTGATCTCTGCCTGTTTGGTTCCCTGACCAACACGCCTGTCTGCTCCTGTGTACCTCCGCCGTTCTGCTCCCGTTACTGACCTCCGCCTGACCACCGACTACGAGTCTGTCTCCCCCTGTGTACCTCCGCCATTTCGCTCTGTTGCCGACCTCTGCATATCCATTGACCATGAGACTGCTTTTCCCTGTACCTGTTAATAAACATTTCATACGGAATCTATCCTGCCTCATGTCCTCAGTTGGGTCTACTGTTCACCCTCGTGTCATAATGTGGACACTACCACCTAGCACATCTAACCAGCCTAAACCCCCCAAAAAGAGTTCTTACGATTCCTACTGATACTATAAATCTTGTTGTGTTAATCTCCCAAAAATGTTGAGCACTTAACACATGAAACGACTTATGATGCTCCAGCTTACTGTGCTTGCCCACTAGAACATGCTTTAATAAATCTACACTGCTATAAACAAAACCATGTTAGATCACTGTTACTAACATTGCCTTTGAAAACCCTCTTACTACCATTAAAATGATTAACACTTCCGCCACTACCACTGGAACTAATAATATTACTGTTACTATTTCACAACCATGAAAACGTCAAGATTGGCAAGCACACCAGATTTACTTAACGTCCTTTACTAATTGAATGCTTTGGTAAACACAACGCTCATCCAGAGGAACTTTCCCAGAGGATTTAGGCATGTCTAGCTGGGATTTTGAGTTCAATCAGGCTTTCTTATTTAGCAGCTGGGTTTTCCAACGGTTATCAACAGTCAAATGAAGCATTGTGTCTGTGTTATTCATCATTGTGTTTGTGAGTGTTTAGTCAAATACTGATTTCTCCCTAGTGCAGTTCTTCAAGCATGATTGATCTGGCAGGCGCCCGATCTACCACAATGACTTGGTAAATCCCAACAACACAAGGCAGCCTTGTCCGACATCACACCCATCCACACTGGGTGACAGTGAGTTAATTTGGACCACCATGTGCAGGAACCAGGGAGCTTTCAGTATGCTGCAAACTGGGAACTGGCCCCTCCTACCTTCAAGCAATGCTTAAAACCTACATCCTCACCTAAGCTCTTTGTTCTGCCACCTTTGGTCTCTTGGGTGTTTCATTCCCATTGTGTAAAATGAGTCAAAGACTGACAATAATGAAGACAAGCATGATATGTAGCTAGAGAAATCAAATATTTTTAGTTATTTCACAATAACTGTTGTGTAACCAGCTAAATGTCATTCATCTATAGATGTCATCTAAACTGTTGTGGTATGTTTTGTATTGTCTAAGCTGGCTGGCTTGGCTGGCAGGTTTGCTGGGTTGTTGACGTACCTACTGTTACGCTTTGAACCCAATTCCCATAACTGAAAACACATTAGCTAGCTTTGTTGACATTTCATTTCCTGATATCGAAGTGATTAGTACCCTGGCTGATATCTAAGCCACACAAACCTAGCTAGTTGACAGCGGTGATAATAAACTAGATACATTTTAATGTATATGCAAATGTATTTACACTGAGCCTCAAACAAATTTGTTATTGTATATTTTTTACAAATTGTTGTTATTATTTGGGGGGACCAATTTAGCTGCTTCTAACACTGGGGGGACATGCCCTCCTGCTCCTATGCCCTTGACTGTATGCCAGTAAATTACAAGGGTAGAATGACATTTTGTAAAATACTTTCCTTTATATCACTACAGTGATTGTGCCTGAGTTTCCTTCCTTGACTTACAAAGAAGAAAATGGAAAGATGCACCCAAACCTGGGAAGGCAAGAGACACAGGAGAGACGTGGAGAAAGAAGAGAGGAGCTGAGATGATGGAGGAGAGGGAAATAGCAGATACTGTAAAGGAAGATCAGTGAAGGAACCAATAGGTTTAGCCAATATAATGAGCTTGTTTTGTAGGAATTGCTTTTATATTTTAATAAAGAGGTTAGAGAGTGTGGGAATTTGTGGAAAAGGGCTTTATAGACAGCGTGCCATAGGTGTGAAATATCACTATACTTGTGTGTTCACAGCATTTAGGCATTTTGAAAAGGATGGTATTTCTAAAGAACAGATATTTTATAGAACAAATATTAATTACATAGCTATAAATGGGCAGTTGGCACATCATATTGTTTTGACATGCCAATAGATAAATCCCAAATTGAGAGTATCTACTAACACATCTATCTTTTGTGATGAACTTTTCATTGTTAATCTCTGGAATTTTTTTGTATTAACTCAAGTGAGTAAAGAGCAGAAGCTGTTTTTTTCTGGTTTTAAAATTAAAATTTGAATCATACAGGCTACAAAGCATTATAGATAATGTTTCGTCAAGAGATCATGTTTTTGGACTTAGAATTTCGTGACCTCAGTATTTCTCAATACCTAGCTACCTAGCTAACAAACATCACAGCACGTGTATAAAGCAGAGCAGGTTTGATTTAATTAGACCTGTACTCTTGGTAGTGTACCTGCGATCCTGAGAGGAAATGACATGAACTCTGCCCAGCTGACCAGGGTACAGTCCTCGAACGTCCTTCCCCTGACGTGTCACTCTGTAATTACAATGAAAATAGTCCATTTCAGAACAAGAGAAGAGATTTGGTCAGTGTTCATGGTCCATTTATACATGTCCTGTAAAATCGGACTCTTTAGATCAACCAAAAGAATCACTTCAACTGATAAAATAAATTAGGGTGGATTGCTAGATCAAATCACTGAGCCCACAAATGTAAAATAATCTGTCTTCTCTGTCCCTGAACAAGGCAGTTACCCTAATTATTCTCAGTTTATTCTTTACAGATCTCCACCTTTAACCTTTTAAGTATTTGCTACTACCTTAACACAGAAAGCCTATCTGTTTTTTAGTACGAATGTGGCAAAATCACTATAAAACTCTTTGCAAAGCTGGTACATACCTACCCTAAAAGACTTAAAGCTGTTATGGTATTGAAAGGTGGCTCTATCAAATGTAATGTGTGGGAATAGAACAACATTTCAAATGTACCATTTTTAATTCAGTAATATACGAGAATTAGTCAGGGGTTTGTTTGAATACTTTTGCAAGTCTGGATTAGTGAATAATTTATGTTGTGTAGGCAGTCTGTACTATCATGACGTTTTCTTTATTTTCCCTCATCGTCATGGTGAGCATGCTAGGTTTGACAAGAACGTCAACAGACTATATTAGGTAAGAGAACAAACAGATCTGGGATCAGGCTAGTTGTTTTGTAGCAAACCAGCATAACTCACCTCAGCGCTGATCCAGGTTTTCCTGTCTTTCCTTGAATTCGTGCAGTCTCATAGCTGCCCCTGATGCGGACATCCTGCAGGCTTCAGATGCAGAAAACGTTACATTGTGTTGCTAGTCTACAACCCTCCACTCTGCTATGCTATCCCAGAGATGGTGTTTCAGCATACATTTGGATAGGATAACTGGCTAATTGTTCATTGCATTCATTCAAATGAGCTACTAGTCATTATACAACTTTGGAACTTTAAGTTAATACAATTCTGAAGATGGTCAATATCAGTGTTAAACCAACAGAGGGAAGTGGTGGTCAAAAAGGAGAGAAAACAAGTTATTATATATTGACCAGAAAACAAAGAATATTGTTCCCAACTGTGTCCGGTTGACTCTAATCTTGGTTAACCTAAAGTCTCACTTAATTCCCTCCTTAAACAGCATCAATCCATCTTACCAGTGACTTGATGGGTAACGGAGAGATGTTTCACTGTTCACTGTTGTTTTCATGTAAGAACCTAAGTCTTTTACCCCCATACTGAGCAGTCTTTTCGCTCCATGTCCCAATGGCACCCTATTCCCTACTAAGTGCCCTACCATTCTTCTTCAACAGGGACCACACTGGGCTCTAGTCAAAAGTGTTGTGCTTTAAGGCATATTTACTGAATAGGTTGCCATTTGGGATTCAACCCATACATGCCATTACTAGCTAATGACTCACATCCTCCTTTAGTTACCACGGGAGAGAAATCCAACCCTGCCATCTCTATAACAGACCAGTGGCACTCAGCTAACTAGCACTGGAAGAAAGGGTCAACTCAGACACTACTTTAATTAGGCCGTTTCAGGGAAACTAGCTCATCTTTAAGTAATTGGATGAAAACTAACCAAGGTCTGTATTCATTAATCTTATTCAAGCGTCTCAGAGCAGGAGTTGTGATCAAGGATGTGACGATATTATCTTATTCACTGTAGTCAGAATGGAAAAGCTGATCCTCGATCAAAGTTCCTTTTCTGAGACACTTTGTGAATTGGGTCCTTACAATGATCACATTGTAGCCATCGGGCCGTTTTGGGGTGAGTGGGTTCAGTCAAGTTCTATTCCTTTAATTTGTCTTTTGAACACTTGGGGGTGGTGTTTCTTCCCAAACGCTTTCTCCGCTCTAGTCCAAGTGGCCCACTGAAAAGTCAGCATAACCTGCTGTATCATTTTTATTTGGGTGGAGGCACCACACCCTAAGTCTGGCCATGTAGTCAGGCCAAATCCAAAGTTTTGCTTATCTTAAAAGTTTGGTAGAACGAAAAAAAAACCATTGTCCAACATCACTAACGCCCTTCACTAAACATCAGATAATGGTATTTTCATTTTCAGACATAGGATCAAGTTGGAAATGTTTTTAATAGTTCAAATGATGTCACCATCTGCAACCACTTATTGGAAATGATTTTTCGCAGGTTCTGGTGTGTTTCTTGGCAGGCTACCATTAATTAGGCTTGAGTGGTCACTAGTATGTGAATATTTAAAACAAAGTCGTTATTCCAGGGGTTCACAAACCTCTCCTCAGTGAATGGCAACAGCCATTTCATGTTTTTTAACTTTTCCAGAGCTGAGAAACCTGACTTAACTTGTCAACTAATCATCACTTCATTGATTAGGTGAATCAGATGAGCTAGTTTAGAGCTACAACAAAAATGTAAAATGTCTGCCAGTCCCTAAGAAGGTGGTTGTGAAGCTCTATTACCTGGATGGATTTCAAATTATTTAATTATAAATAGCTAATGCATCAAATATAATTAAAAACTAAACATTAAATATCAACATATTTACTTAGAAATAGCCAACACATAACCTATTAACAATATTTACACTATATATTTACACTATCTCTGGTTTGAGCACTGTCGACTGTATAAATGCCTCTAAATGTCATGACAAGACGTAAGGCGGCTTGATTGCTTTTGAACACACATTTTACATGACACAGTGGACCAAATACATTTCTTGTTTTTGCAGTTCTTGTGATCTCCAGGACTAAGAGCTTCACGTGCATTCTGGGCATTCTGTCATGAAGGAGGCTAGACTGGCCACTAGAATGAGAATATTTAAACAAAGCCCCCCATCATTTAGATAGTAAAATATATTGAAAGATATAATTAACCAATTTGAAATTGCAAATGCATAACCTATCAACTATATTTATATCATCACTGGTTAGAACACTGTCGACAATATAAATTCCATCAATTGTCATGACCAAGAGTAAGCCTATGCTTGAATGCTTTTGCGGACACTTACATGACACCGGGGACCAACAAAAGCCGGGGACCAACAAAAGCGAATGGATGCCATGAGGAGGGAAGTCGTCGGAAAATCTGTCTACACGTGACGTCACGAGATTTCCTTAGAACCAGTGGCAGGCTGTTGGAGCTGGTGGCGGAGCCGGGAAGGACTGTCGCGGCAAATTCTGTCTACAAAACATTATTTTCGGGCTTTGTAATTGGCCGCAGCCACAGCAGCTATGGATACATCACGGTCCTTCTATTTTTATCACTGACTTGCTGTTCTTACCAAATATTTGGCTGCGTTAAAAGCACAAGACAGAGCTCGAAGGGGGTGTCCTTATCATATTCGACTACCACTACCAGGTAAAATACAACAAAAACGTTTAAATGGGATTACACATTTTAGAAATATTACCAGACAAGGTTTATGAAGTGGTCATTTAATGTAGTAATTTATTTGGGCTGGTGGAAGCCTAATCTCAACGTTAAATGCGTGGGAACAGCCGTTAGCATTTTAGCCGGTACGAATGCACGTCATTTGCAAGTTTAGGATGTGATGCTGCTACTGGGATGCTGCAACGGGAGGGCTTGGGCTGATTCTCAAGCGCAAGCTACATTGATGGGTTGGTAGAGATGTCTGGCTTCGGCCCAGTCAGTTTTTGCGCTCTTGTCTAAACATATAATGTCTGCAATGAAAGATATTGCCACATGTGTGTTATTATATCTATATAATAAATGGAAACGCAAACGACATAGGACATTTTTTTTTAAATCATAAAAAATGCAAAACATTAAGGAGACGAGACTGTCACTGTCAGCTTGTTAGCTGCTTGCTGGCAACCTACGTTCGTTAGCCTCAGTGGCTAGTTAGCATCTATTAGCTAGCTAGCCCTACAGGCTAGCTCGGTATACAAATTCTTTCCCGAATTAATTGACATTTTATCCATTTGCTGGCACGTGAACGTTGTGTAAATATCACCATTACCCAGTATTTATTTTGTGCCCCTTGTTATTATTCCATAATTAAATCTGTATATGGAAGGGTATTGTTATTATGTAATAGCAAATGACACCACACGCCCTTGAAACAAAAGCTGTTGTTTCAATATTTGTTTGTATGGGGTGCGAGGCTTAGCGATGTCTCTTGTCCTATTTATTGCCGGGACAGTTATTGCGGGAAAAGGTTTCAGTTGTGAACATGCAATCGCATCTAAAATGGAACGCCAGTTCATGTCAGCCATTGTTTTTGTTGTCATTGGATTGCTCCTATTTGTTTTCCATCCCAGACCCAGGTTTTTCACATCTGTCGTCTGATGTTTTTCACAGGCATCCAGTCATCGATGACAACAAAACACTGTTAGTGCATTCGAGTTTCCTACTGGTGGGGGTTCACATTAAACAAATTCCACACCTGGGTTGACATGCACATCACTTGTCTCTATATCATAGGGTAGTAAAGATACATGACCATTAAACCTAACAGCTACATGGTCATTCATGTTGATCCAACCAAAAATGAGATGAATTCAGCTACCAACGTTGTTTCAAAACTTGAAAATAACTATATCACCCAAAAATATTTTTTTTGACTTTAGGCCTGCTATCTATACAGGGTACATCTCATTTGGGTTTTTGAGTGATAAACTAGGTGGAATTTATTACAACTGAAACATTTTGTTTGTGGAATGAATACAGCCGAGAGGCCCGTGCTAATGTTTTCATGTTAGCCACTAGCCTTCGTATTTAGGAGCTAGTGATTGGGAATAAAAACGGTAATGTTCATGGCATTGTTTTTTGACAATAAGTTACAGATCACAGCTATTTGCTTCCTACTGCTGTCAAAGCACATCAATCACACAATCAAACGTTTACGTAAAGCCCTCACGCAAACACACTATTTTACAGTAGAGCAGTTCAAAAGAGGCAAAGCCTTGCCTGGTCCTTATCCGTGGCTATGACCTCGCCTCTGATGTAGCTTGTGCATACCCTGATAGACCACTTAGCATAATCCATAGGTACCAGAATAGATGCATTGGTGGCCTGTGAAGAAGGTTCACTTTTTAAGAAAGTCTGGTAAAGGGCTCTGCATCAGCAGCTGTGGAACCACTGTAGAGGGGAGAGAGGAAAGGGGAATAAACTGCCAGCGGGCAGGGAGGGGACGGGACGGGAAGCAAGTTCTGGGTCTTAACAATGACTCCGGTGCTCACGTAAGTGTTTGCAAAGGAACCAGAAGGGGAAGGGGGTTTTGGGAGTGGAGTGTGTGGGTGTGGAGGGAACGATCCATGGACATTTTCTCTCCTTTCCGTGTTTCCTCCCAGGCAGAGTCGCCGCTGGAGTGCCTAAAGAGAGAGGGAGAAAGAGAGTGTGAGACAGGAAACGAGAGGCAGAGGAAGACTGAGTAAAGACAGAGTAGGGGGAAACCAGAAGTGGAGAGGAAAGGAGGCAGACCAAAGGACAGTGAGGTACTGAGAAGAAAGTAGCAGAGAAAGAGTGAGTCTAGAAGGTTTGAGTAAACGAGAGAGAGAGAGAGAGAGGGAAGGAGGGAGAGAGAGAGAGAATCCAGAGGCTGACGGGCTGAGTTCGGAGAGACAATCGGGTGTGTGTTCGTGAGAAAGAGGAAGGGACAGGAAGGTCAGGACTGCTGACCCAACCCCCTGGGTCCGGGCGGACGATTGAGTCAGAGCCACGATGAGCGACCTGAACGTTGTCAAGGAAGGCTGGGTTCAAAAGAGAGGTGAGTTGACCGGTTGATGATGGAGGATGTTTACCGTCCTTCCAACAGTTACACCCCCCCCTCAGATTTAATATAATTTCTTATTGTGTACAGTATATTATATTAACTTCTCAATTGCAAATATATGTATTCAGCCACGTGTATGACTGGTTGTCGGATGTATGTATGTGCAGTGTGTGTTCCTGTGTATACTGATTCGCCTCGAGCTGTGACACTGTCACATACACGTTTGTCTTGTAGTGCTGTGATCTCAGATGGCGGCTTAACTCCCCAGATCCTTCCTTTCAGAGCCACCTGAATTTGTTTAAGGCACTTTTGTGCTCATACAAAGTCAAGTTATCTAGACACAGAGAGGCGTCTTGGGGTTTGGAATTGGCAAACAAATTTGTTTTTCTCCTTTTGCTTTAGCCACACATTTTTTTGAAGACCGCTACTGTTGTCACTCATGGCGAAGAAGTGTAACGTTAGCCTATTAGCAAAATGGTGTTCTACTTGGTGTACTTTGAGATCTTTGCGAGGAAATGCAAGCATGGACCCTAATGTACTGTCCTGTTTGAACCATAATGAAACCTGCCTTAGTGTTAAATTAATCCACTTACTTAGAGTTGTCCAGGGCTAAGACACATGGCACTCCATTTCTTTTGAAGTGGACTACTGCACTATAAAAGCAAGGAGGCATTTGGGGTTCAGCCAAGGTCTAAACACTGAACTAATTCAGTTGGCCGGACAGTCAGTAAGCTAGCAGAAAGCTAGCGAGATTGGTTCAAATTAGCCATTCGTTGTTGCAGGTGAGTACATAAAGAACTGGAGGCCACGCTACTTCCTGCTGAAGACGGACGGCTCCTTTATTGGCTACAAGGACAAACCACAGGATGCTGACCTGGCTTATCCCCTCAACAACTTCTCCGTAGCAAGTAGGTCCTCCACACCTTTGCCACTCACTGTTTTTCACTATTGGTAGTCACCATTTCAGGGCGGTTCCTCTGAATCTAAGCCTGGTCCTGGACTAAAAGGCCAACTCAACTGATACTTTCCAGTTTTCATCTGTATGAGAAGTCACCCATTGGTGTCTTGAGGATCAATTACAACATACTGCTTCATTACATTTTTCCTGTAAATTGAAAATATCAATATAGGTCTGCATTGTAATGCAGTTGTTACACCATGTGACATTCAGACCAGATGTGCTGCTCCTTGAATGTAATACAACACCACATTGCTCCATTACCGTCTAAAACACTACTGGATGACAAATGTTTACCCCAATCAAGGAAAGAACTCGAGCTCGTCACTCATCTATTGACCCCCGCGTGTCATTTTCACCTTCTCCCTCCCTCAACACTCTGCTGCCCCCCTTCCCTCCCACCCCCCGGTCTACTTTTCAGAATGCCAGCTGATGAAGACGGAGCGGCCCAAGCCCAACACGTTCATCATCCGCTGTTTGCAGTGGACCACTGTCATCGAGAGAACCTTCCACGTGGACACGCCCAATGAGAGGTTGGCTCGCTCACTCTCTTCTTCGTTTTTTTGTCCCTCTAATTCCTTCTGCCGTTTTCCCTCTTCCTCCGTCTCACTCCTCCGTTAGTTTATGCCAGCCTACTTTGGAAAGGGGCACTTTCCTCAGCGCACAGCGTGTTAGCATGTTAAAGTAAGCTGCTGTCTGTTGGTTCCAGGGACGAGTGGGCGGAGGCCATCCAGACTGTGGCCGACTCCCTGGCCAGCCAGGAGGAGGAGGGGCTCATCTGCTGCCCCACGTCGCAGATTGAGAACGAGGTCAACGAGGAGGAGATGGACACCTCCACCAGCCACCACAAACGGAAGGTGAGGGCCACATGGCGGTCAGACAGATGCACCCGCTAAGTCCCGGTTGTCCCCCGAAAAAACAAACGACTGACTCGAGGTTTTCTCCCTTTGTCTCGTCCCTTTCCACCTTTTTCCGTGTTCTTTCTCTTCCTCAATTTTCTCTATGGATAGACAATGAATGACTTTGACTATCTGAAACTACTGGGCAAGGGCACTTTCGGGAAAGTCATTTTGGTCAAGGAGAAGGCGAGCGGAACGTATTACGCCATGAAGATCCTGAAGAAAGAAGTCATCATCGCCAAGGTACCAGCCACAGCAAAGGGCTGTTTGTCAACTCATTTTACATAAGGGACCAGTAAGCAGCGATTTTTCTAACCCATTGGACCACTTACTTTGATGCTAGTATAAAGAATGAGTGTCTGGGTGGGTTTGTTAGAGGCTTGCAAGATCCCGTCAGTGTAGTTGATTAGAAACTGGTTAAAAAACTGTGACCCTCTCTTTCTTTCTCTCTCTGTCCCTTCTGTCCCATTAATCTACCTTTCTTTCCTTGTAATGCAGGATGAAGTCGCTCACACACTCACAGAAAGCAGAGTTTTAAAAAATACCCGACATCCATTCCTAACTGTGAGTACTGTTTAGAGAAGGTATTTACTTGTACAGTACGCCTCCAACTGAATGAGTTGCGCTCATAAGGCCCTGGTCAATAGTAGTGCACTATTTGAGGAATTCCAGCAAGGTACTTAACCTTAATTGCTCCTGTAAGTCACTTGGGATAAGAGCGTCTGCTTAAATCACTGAAATGTAAATGTGCTTGAAATCCACAATGACCCAGTACTGGTAAATGACAAGCAGTAGTTGTATTACTTGTTAATGTTATGGAAAACAACACAGTGTGTAGAGTATATTCCACGTGTGGATACTTTCTATCTTTAACTTCCTATTTTACATCTTTTATTTTTACTTGAATTAGACTTTGGGAAAAGGCCCTGGATGTTTGGTCATGGTCTTCTGGAGGTTTTTGTTTAGTTTTTGGGAACTTGCCTAAGAATATTTACATAGAAAAGGTTTTGGGGCAATGTTTTACGGTTTATTTGTGGCAGTTGGAAGTATAGAGAACAATGTCTTTTTTTTTTCTGACAGTACTAGGCCGGATTCGATTCAATGCTGCAGCAGTACACATGCTTGGAGGCAGTGGTTTAGACCACACTAGCCTCACCCAGGGGACCTTTTTAGGATGCTCTTTTATGGTGATTGTCTAGATCCCAGCTTGTTCCTGATGGCTGCAGACTCCCCCACACATACATACACATTTTATCTGAAAAGCGAACCTACCATTAAAAAAACAAAACGTACATACCATTAAATTGCTTTACTTTCAATGTTTGGAGACACCTGAAACTCATCTCATGATAAAAATCTCCAGGGGACCGTGACATAACATCTTTAAACATCCTGGCAGTTGGGACCATTGCACAACCTCCGGAAAGGTTCCCAACATGGTTCTTGTGGGATTCTGGTAACAGGGAAATAGTCAAAAGTCCACTAGAAAAGGTTATCTTGTAAGCATCGCGTGTCATCCCGTTGTGGTCATCGAATGTTGTGGAGAAACGTCTTGCAACAACCCTTTAGGGGACTTAATGGGAACGTTACTGTATGTCATTAGGACGTCCCCAGTTTGCTGGGAATATTGTACAGTACATGTCATTAAATACTATTGAAAGGATTATTGAACCATTGTCTGAGGGAAGAATAACAACCATTGTGCAACAAACAACTGGTTTTTATTTTCCAGTCTCTGAAGTATTCTTTTCAGACCAAGGACCGGTTGTGCTTCGTCATGGAGTATGTGAATGGAGGAGAGGTAAGAGATACTCATGCTACTTTAGGGCTTAGCTGACATGTCGGCAGTGTTCCAGACACCGCAGGTGTGTTGACAATCGTTTCCATGAGACAGGTGCTCTTTACAAGAACCGTAAACACTCATTATTTCCAGACATGCTATTCATGCAGTGTCTTAGGTTTGGAACATTGATCAAGGCCCTTTTATTCATTATGATTTGAAAGGCAAAACTGAACACTCACAGTAAATATCAGCCCAAGACTCAAGCAAACATATTTTCAGAGAACTTAATGAATGTAACTACACCTGTTTAAAGATGTCTAAATATATGAATTAAGGTTTGTCTGTGTTTAATCAGTACCTTTCTTATGTGTATTCCTGGTTCCATACCATTTCTGACTCTCTGTCCTGTTGTCCCCACAGCTATTTTTTCATTTGTCCCGAGAGCGAGTGTTCTCAGAGGACCGCACACGTTTCTATGGCGCCGAGATCGTCTCGGCTTTAGACTACCTGCACTCTGCTAAGATAGTGTACCGTGATCTTAAGGTAAACTCTAATATATTAGCTATTGGAAATGGCGACAGATACCGTTGTGATAGATTTTGATGGTTGTGTAGAATTCTCTTGTGCGAATCCTGCCAATCCTAAATAACGTAGAATGGCATTGATGTCAATGGGAGACTAAGTTAAGATTTTATTTAAGAGGAAGATAGGATATGCCTATAAATCATAACACTCACAGAACCTCACTGACACTACATGTAAACATAAAACAAATTAGGGTTAGGGTTGGATGTATTATTAGGGCATAAAATTGACATGTAACATGAAATTAATTGTCATTGGCAGCTGGAAAACCTGATGCTGGATAAAGACGGCCACGTCAAAATCACAGACTTTGGCCTCTGCAAAGAAGGCATCACTGACGCGGCAACCATGAAGACCTTCTGTGGCACGCCGGAGTACCTGGCACCAGAGGTCAGAGTTCACACACACTACATACTGTGTGCTGATGTATCCGACACTGTCCAGAATGACAAGTTGTGAGATATATCCATGTTTTTTATGGCGGGTATTAATATAATTTATATTTTTATTCCAGGTATTTAATATAACTAATAATAATATAAAAACTAAGTAATAATACTGAGTCAGTTGGGATCTCCTGACAACAACAAAAATGTTAAGCTGTGTAGGACTATTGTATGGATGCCCTTATATTTCAGGACATGACACATATTTCATAGTTTCATGTCCTTATACCAAACTAATACAACACTCCCTATGTCATATTTCATAATGTCATGTCCTTAACCAGGTTCTGGAGGACAATGACTATGGCCGGGCAGTGGACTGGTGGGGTCTGGGTGTGGTCATGTACGAGATGATGTGCGGCCGGCTGCCCTTCTACAACCAGGACCACGAGAAGCTGTTTGAGCTCATTCTCATGGAGGAGATTAAGTTCCCACGCACACTCTCCTCCGACGCCAAGTCCCTGCTTTCCGGCCTGCTCATCAAGGACCCTAACAAACGGTACAAAAGCGACAGAGAGAAGGATGCCCACAGTTCGCACACACACACCCACACAGATGCCCAGAAACACAGACTAACACAGGCGCACACACTCCATGAGGCACCAGCAATGAGCATTACATACTGAAAGCTTGGTCAGTTAATCAGCCAACAAAAATGCTTAATATTTTGACACACCAACACATTTCAAAAGAGTGAATATGCATGCCCTTAATGTAAATCGCTCTGGATGAGAGCGTCTGCTCAATTACGTAAATGAAATGAATAGTTGGGAGTTTGTACATGAGTTGCTGGCTGGCTCTCAGTGCACTGTGAAGTACTACCTCACACCACCTCATCTCAATTTGTTTTTATTTATTACTTGTTTGTGACAAAGTTTGTCACAAAGACCTTGATGGTAAAACTTGAGACGTAGGCTGGAAATAAACTCCAGGCAGAGCGTTCGCTCTCTCGATGCTATTTCAGGAGTTGCACCTGGCTGGTGTTCCTGTGTTGTTTCATGACAGCTCTTCAAGAAAGCGTTCACTTCTGTGCGTCTCCCTGTTTCTGACAGGCTCGGCGGCGGGCCAGATGATGCCAAGGAGATCATGCGCCACAGCTTCTTCGTGGCGGTAGATTGGCAAGACGTCTACGATAAGAAGGTGAGTCTGCACAACTTTTTTTTTTTTTCTTCACATGCTTAATCATGTACGATTTTACCCCCGCACTACATGTAATGGATTTGTGTCAATTGAAAGCTGGTGTTGTTGTACTGTAACAAACTGTAACGGTCTGTACTTTGTTGATACTAGAACATCTTCAAATGTAACAACATAATGTTACACTTGAAGAGGATTGAGCCTGTCTATCAGCGGGACTTATCAGCCCTCTTTAAAGAGGCAGTGCACCATTTTGCATGCCTCTTGCCTGCTCCATCTAGTTGGTGCTTTAACCAGCATCATGGGCGTAGGAGGGAGTGTGATATTCGGGGCGGGGGGGGGGGAATATGCCACATCGGGAAAAAATTATTTTGAAAGACCATTTGTAAACGCTCTACTCTGCTAACTAAAGAATAGACACATTTTTACATAGAAATGGGACAATGTACAGGGTAAATGCAGTCCAAACTATTTAAGGCCTGTACTGAATACCAATGTGACTTGATGTGGATATACTGTATATATACTTTATACATGTTTTTTTCAAACAATGGAAAACAGTTTTTTTTTTTTTTTATTGGATTGTTTGAATCGTGAATGCTGATGTTGTTATATGAAAGCTGTGTTATATGTAAGCAATTAGGCACGACTGGTGTGGTATAAGGCGAATATACCCCGGCTAAAGGCTGTTCATCGCTGAGTAATGGCAGTATGTCACAAACCACTGCCTTTTTGCTTATAAAAATTTTAAAAAAATACTTGGCCTTTTGATTTCAAGTTCAAAGCTAATGGCATTCAGACCGACATTTAACAAAAGATATTGCAGGCAAAACACTTGATTTAGATATAACAAAATAATTTACTGTACAGTAAACATTCGACATAAGAATATAAACAGAGTAAAAGTCAACTAAAGATAAAAATTGAATGGTAAAATAATATGTCAGTTTGTCAGCTGTATCCCCATGAAATTAGCCAAAACAAGCTCAGTCACCGGTGTTGTTAAATAGGCCTTCGCCACTCCTCGATTAACCTACTTAGATAAGACTAGCATTACGGTGCTACATAGTTATATTAATGAAAACAGTGACCATAGGATTGTAATGTTCCTTCATGAATGCAACAGTTTTGACCTGAAAAATAAATTCATTGATATTGAACCAAAATATGCTGAACTATTAGACGTTTGAAATTGGAATTGTCCTATGAACAGGATACACAAGGCATGGACCGTTCAGGTAAATTATTACATGCCTACAGTATATTTATCTGGATCATATGAGTTTGGCTGTTGTGCTTCCTCATTGTTGCGGTATTGCTTAAGGGTCACCTATAATTATCTTATAGTGTATTAAAAGAGTAAACCTGGTTTCGGTAATGTCATAATGTTTGTTTCGTGACCGTATTATTTTCCAAGAGCTTGCATTGTGCGATGTGAAAAATAAACCGGGAAAGAACTTGACCACTGAAACAATTCTGTTCCCTCCCGCCAGCGTTTCTACACATTCTGAACATTCTGTGGAGGAAAAAAGGATAATTGTTATGCAAATATGGACACGTCGCCCCACAGACATCTGTCTCGCATGTCCCTGCGCCCGTGCTTGGCTCAGTTCATTCTGTGTAATGTTCACGTGGAGTTTCTGACCAGAACATTTTTATTTTGCACTTAGGCATTGTAACAACCCATGACGATTGAGGAATGTGAAATGGAGCGCAGTGTTTGCAATGCTGCTGCTGATGGCTTGAATGCCAGCACCACTGTCAGTGGATTTGGATTAAAGCACCTGCTTCATGGGGCATACAGGGGGTGGACAAAATAACGGAAACAACACATGGAAAAGGACTGCTACTTGGAAGTCACTAAATCACAATCACAAACGCAGCTGCGGAGTTCACATTAGGTTGATTGCCAGTTAGCAGTACATACACTACCGTTTGGGGTCAACAGTAGTGTATACCTTGTTTTTGAAAGAAAAGCAAATATTTTGTCCATTAAAATTACATGAAATTGTTTAGAAACACAGTGTAGACATTGTTAATGTTGTAAATGACTATTGTAGCTGGAAACGGCTGATTTTCAGTGGAATATCTACATAGGCGTACAGAGGCCCATTATCAGCAACATGGGTCCAATGATTGCTTTGCATGGTCGTATAACAGCCAAGGTAAATGAGGCCATTTTACAGGACCAGGTGCACCTTATAGTGCAAATACTGGTTCCTCATGATGTTCTGGGATGACAATGCCCCCATACACACCGCTAAACAAATTCAAAAGCGGTTTTATCAACACCAGTTGTATAGGCAATTACATGACAACTGTCCCCTCCCTCTCCTTTACAGTTGGTTGCGCCCTTCATGACAACTGTCCCCTCCCTCTCCTTTACAGTTGGTCCCGCCCTTCATGACAACTGTCCCCTCCCTCTCCTTTACAGTTGGTCTTGCCCTTCATGACAACTGTCCCCTCCCTCTCCTTTACAGTTGGTCCCGCCCTTCATGACAACTGTCCCCTCCCTCTCCTTTACAGTTGGTCTTGCCCTTCATAACTGTCCCCTCCCTCTCCTTTACAGTTGGTCCCGCCCTTCATGACAACTGTCCCCGCCCTCTCCTTTACAGTTGGTCTTGCCCTTCATGACAACACTCGCCTCCCTCTCCTTTACAGTTGGTCTTGCCCTTCATAACTGTCCCCTCCCTCTCCTTTACAGTTGGTCCCGCCCTTCATGACAACTGTCCCCTCCCTGTCCTTTACAGTTGGTCCCACCCTTCATGACAACACTCGCCTCCCTCTCCTTTACAGTTGGTCCCGCCCTTCATGACAACTGTCTCCTCCCTCTCCTTTACAGTTGGTTCCGCCCTTCATGCCCCAGGTCTCCTCGGAGACTGACACCCGGTATTTTGACGAGGAGTTCACGGCACAGACGATCACCATCACTCCACCGGAAAAATGTAAGTGTCACCCCGAATCCCTCTACTAGTGCCAGTCCACTTCTTTGCTGCAGACGACACTTCACAGACTGAAAAAACTATCTAGGGGGTGTATCACCTATCTCTGCCTCTCTGCTACCCTCTGCCTCTCTCTGTGCAGTTGATGAGGATGGAATGAGTGAGAGTGACAGCGAACGGAGGCCTCATTTCCCACAATTCTCGTATTCGGCCAGCGGACGAGAGTGAAGGTCATCGCCAGCCAGCCAGCCAGCCAGTACCCCCCCACCCCACCCCGCCACACGGCCGTTTCGAGGAAAACACGTAGCCATTTTAGGAAAAGTCTCCCCTCTCTCCTCCTTTGTACTCATGTGCAGACTGGGAGAAGTCGTCTTTTTAGGGACTATAAAAGGGGTTTTGCACAGTGGGATAGACTCAAACGGTCTCCCCACACTAAAAGAAAAAGTCTCCTACATTTTCCACGCTATTTACTGCAGAAGGCAATGTTTTTGTTATTTATTTTTATCCGTCAGTATTAAGTTGTCGAACTGTTAACGTTTTTTTATCTTATTTTTTTTTCTTTTACTTTTTTGCACTTGGTTTGAAAGAGCCGTTATAGGGAACAAAAACCAAAAATGTTGCCTTATGTGTGCAGATGTTTCGTATCATACAGACAGGGTTTGGGTCGGGGGGTATTCTAAGTGTGTACAAGTGCATGGCTCGTGGTTCATTCTGATAATTATACTTTTTTTTGCAGTTACAATGCCATGGTGGCGCACATTCCCCAATCCCATGGCAACAAGAATCACTGTCTACAGAAAACACAACCCTAAATAGACAGAACGGACAGAGTTTCATTTCATTGTCGCAGTATTACTTTTTTTCCCTTCATTCTTTTCATTATCAGCCAGAGATTTCTACTTGGTCATTGTTTTAAATAAACACTAAACTGCCAGATACTGCAAGGTTCACTCAGGCAACATGGAGCACAACCGCATTCAACTCAGCTACCGGTTTAGCTTTACAAACCCATCAGGGAAAAGCTACAAGGAGATATAAAGCCTTTTTTGCATCTTTTTCCACAGTCATTTGATTAACTTATTTTCATAGCTGTAGAAAAAAAAAATAGTTGTATGGATGTTTACACAAGGGACGTGACTCATACAGGTCCACCTTATGCTGTTATAACACTAACGCACATACGCACACATACACACACACACACACACACACACACACACACACACACACACACTCTGTAACATCCGAGCCAGCTCTGAGGTCTGCCAGTATGGCTTGTGACATACCTGTCAAAAGAAATCTACCCATCAATCCAATTCTCACACATCCTCGGCACTCTTCCCAGAGCGACGAGGTGGTGGGAGGAAGGCCTCAATAATCACTAATCATGTCTGGTCACAGATGATGTAAAACTGAGCCATGAATATACTCGTGTATGATATGATGAGGACCGTGTGAGAATGAGAGCGTGGGAAAAAAGAAAGCCGTTCCCCCACCTTTTGTGATGTAAATATGCAATGCCTTTTTTTGGGGGGGAGGGGGGTTTTAGTGGTATCTTGGCCAGACAACTTTTGTGTGTGACTGTACTTCAAGCTTGCTGACGAGAACCAAGGCCAGAATTATTATTTTTTTTTGTTGGGGGAGGGAGGGACAACACAAAGACTGACTGGGCGCTCCTGTTTATTTTTTTTTTGTGGTTGATGTCAT
>JACXGI010001312.1:25407-37146 GCA_016801175.1 Esox masquinongy
CCCCCCCCCCCCCCTTTTTTTGTAACATAGTACTCGTTTTATTTATACGTTTGTGTCATTTTAGACAGTGTTACCCGGTCCATTGTTCAGAATCAAAAAGGCACCTCTCTTTTAGGCGCTCGGAGATGATGATGTTGGATACATTACTAAAGTCTGTTTTTTATCCAATTGTTATTTTTTTGATTGTTTGCTTGTTTGTTTTCTTACCAAAACATTAGGGCAAGAACCCAATAGTGTACTTGCATTGCCGTGGTAGTATTTATTTTAAATTAAATTAAAGAATACATTTCAGGGGTTTTTTGTGGTGTAAATTTGCTTTATTCCTTTGATTCTTCAATAAGTCCCACCTAAGTGTAAAGCAATGCCCTTAACAATGTTCTGAATGGGCCATGTTCGTTACACACAAAATGTAACAATACCGAAACTGTGAGGAAGCAACTACTTGGGCTTGTCCAGTTAGAAATACATTGTTTTTTGCCCCAACAAACGTGACCCAGGACTTGATGAGATGTGCTAATGGGCGGGAATATGCTGGTGGGATACATCTTACGTCACATTTAAATCAATTGTAATTTCCATTCATACAAAAAAAAGATAGTGTTGCTCACTGTCCATGGGAAAACAATTTACTTTAAGCCTGAATTTGTCAATCAACTGATGAAAATACAATAAATTTACTCAGTGGTGTAATAAGTTACCACACAAATCCACAAGGATGCTAACAAAAGCCCAGTTTATACCTACCTCCAACATGTCCCTCATTCACATTTGTTCGTTTACACTTAAGACCAGATCATAATGAGTCATTTAATCATGTAAAAATGTAGGCACAAACATTATCTGGAAAAGATCAGGACAACAGACATATCAGAATCAGATTTTAATAGGGGGCTAAAGTCTGTCACAGTTAGAACATCGTCTTGTGCGATTTTGCCTCCTGTAATGTGAGTCCTTTCCCTTTTCTTCAGATTGTAGGTATTTCTCTTCCTGTAGTTTGTCCTTGAATTGTAATTCTGTTCCATCACTCTCCTCATCCATCCATCCCTCCCTCCATCCCTCCCTCCCTCCATCCCTCCCTCCATCCCTCCATCCATCCATCCATCCATCCATCTTCCCATTGCTGCTACAACTCAGCTGTGGCTCCTCAAGCCATTGAGGTTGGTTCAAGGCCTTAAGTTCACCCAGGGGGCTGAAGGGGTTCACTTCATCATAACCGAAGTTGGCCTCCATTAAAATCAAACAAAAAACATTGACACTGCGTATCACACAGGGAAACTGAACTAAACGGACTGAGTTTATGGAATGAAATAGGCAGCCAACAGATGAAGGTTTACATCTCAACAACAGCTTCAGTGAGGTGAGGCTCACTCTGGGATGGGAGGTGGCCAGTCCACATCGACAGACTGAGGAACATACAGAAAACAAAAACCTGTGTCAGTGTGCCACCGGCAGATTAAATCCCATGTTCGATCATAGTTCAAGAATATTGTGTTCTCTTATCTTTCTTGACAGTAAATATTCCAGATGTGTAAATTAATTAACTATACCTTTAAAAGATACATTAAATAATGTGTTACGTGATCGATTAATTAAAAGAGCAAGACACTGATGTGAAATGTATTTTAAAAAAAACTAGAACAATTTAATTCAAATACCGACCTCAACGTCCAGTTCGAGGATATCTGTCTCAGTCTTCAGCAGGTCACACAGGTTGGGCTTTGTGCGACCGAAGTCTCCGTGGACAAACTCCTTGATGTAACTGGGAACAGCTATTAAGGAAGTAACACTGAGTGACCCCTGCATTACGTTTTGGACAATAAAGGTGAAGTAGGTATCGTTTTACTGTGAAGAAGCCCAACACAAAATGCTACAGACAATATATGTCTTGCGTATGAGGATATTATGGTAGGGATATCTCATGGTGTGTGTAACGGAGTGTGTGTGGAAGGGTGTGTGTCAAGGATACCTCGTTTCTAGTGTTTGTGTGTCACTGTGTCCTGCTTCTCAGTACAAAGGATACGTCCCTGCCTGCGTGCGCAGCGCCAGGTGGAAGTGATGCGCGTCCAGGAAGCGCGTGCTCATGGTGTGGATGACGCGCTCCCGGACGGTTAGTGGCCTGCGGTGCAACACCCTCAGCGGCGTCTTCTGAGCTAGCTTCAAGTCCTATAAGCAGCCAGAGGTCATCAGTGTAATACACTTTTCATTGAATGGTCAAAACCATAGATAAGGAAACACTAGCAGCTAGCAATGTATGTGCAACAGTACAGTCTGAATTTCTTTCTACCTAGTACGAGTTGGTCAAATGTGGGCACTAGCACCTTCTGGGAGTCACTTAAAATAATTCAACAAAGTGATGAATGTTTTAATGAATCCAAAAGAAATAAACATCCCAAGAAAGCAAATATTATACAGCAGGGTTTTTCTCTATGGCATTTCTGTATCTGCTCATTAATTGTATCATAAAATAAAATTGTAGCTTATCAGTGGAATGTTATATGCCAGCACCGCAGCTTTAAAAAGAGTGTTGTTTTTTTGTTAAAGTTAGATGATGACGGTTCACAGTTTACATTACTCCGATATTGTAAAGTACTATGTTTATTTATTCACCCGTATTCCACATCGGGGTGAAATCCCATATGTGGTGCCTTTAATGATACCACTTTACCACTCACTTTGGTTTCCTCTAAGAATGTGATGTCGTCTTTGTCGATGGCTTTCTGGGTCCATATGAGGGCGCTGTACGACTTGGTCTTGTCCTCCTCACCCTCCTTCATGTGACCCATTGCATCTCTACACACACATACACACCTGTCAGCATTCTACTTTGATCTAAAGAAAGCATCAGAATTTAGCCCTGTTTTTCCATTGCGTTGCTCACCTGCTTACGATCTGCAAATCTCTGACTCTGATTTTGTCTGAGGACTGGTTAATGGTCTGCAGGAGGAAATGACAGTGCTCTGGTCAATACCTCTGTGCATGTGTGTGTGTGAGACCCTGCATAGATGTTGAGTTTGTCTGTGTACCTCCTGCAGTTGCCGGACCTCTGCCTTATTGAATCTGGTCCTGTGAGGATTCAGCAGCTCCAGTGCAAACGGGCGACCTGAACAGAAACACTCTGTTACAACTCAGCCTGACACACTCAAGGCCTGGGGTATGAGTACATAATCTGGATAGAGAATAGAGGCCTGGGGTATGAGTACAGAATGTGGATAGAGAATAGAGGCCTGGGGTATGAGTACAGAATCTGGATAGAGAATAGAGGCCTGGGGTATGAGTATAGAATCTGGATAGAGAATAGAGACCTGGGGTATGAGTACAGAATCTGGATAGAGAATAGAGGTCTGGGGTATGAGTACAGAATCTGGATAGAGAATAGAGGCCTAGGGTATGAGTACAGAATCTGGATAGAGAATAGACGCCTGGGGTATGAGTACAGAATCTGGATAGAGAATAGAGGGCTGGAGTATGAGTACAGAATCTGGATAGAGAATAGAGGGCTGGAGTATGAGTACAGAATCTGGATAGAGAATAGAGGCTTGGGGTATGAGTACATAATCTTGATAGTGAATAGAGGCCTGGGGTATGAGTACAGAATCTGCATAGAGAATAGAGGCCTGGGGTATGAGTACATATGGTTCTGGATAGAGGATAGAGTCCTGGGGCATGTGTACATATGGTTCTGGATAGAGGATAGAGTCCTGGGGCATGTGTACATATGGTTCTGGATAGAGGATAGAGTCTTGGGGTATGTGTACAAAAGGTTCTGGATAGAGGATAGAGTCTTGGGGTATGTGTACAAAAGGTTCTGGATAGAGGATAGAGTCCTGGGGTATCTGTACATATGGTTCTGGATAGAGAATAGAGGCCAGGGGTATGAGTAAATATGGTTTTGCGTATATCGTGTCAAGCCTGACCGTTTCCAAGTGTGCGTACATCCACATCCTCCCTTCCTGAAGAGGAGAAATTAAACCCTGCAAAGACCCCAGGGAAAAGAGGGAACAAGACATTAGATACAGGATTGAGATCTCGAGATACCTGATTCTTACACCAGTGTATCCTTTCGGATCCAACCGTCCTTAGATAATCAATTACGAAGCCTGCCAAGTTCAGTCGGTAGAAAACGTTTTCGAACGGGAGAGGTCCTACCTGACTGTATCCAAGTGTTTCTTGTTGAAAACTGTTGTGCTACGGTGTACCCTCGTGAGTGCTGCACAGTACGTGCTCACCTTTGGCCCGGAAAGAGGAGAGGAGGGGTGCAGCAATCAGCTCCTCCACCGAGGACTCCATCCTCCGCTCTCCGTCAATCACCCAGGGGGTCTGGGGCAAAGTGCGGGAAAACTTGTTGTACCTCCCTAAAAAACAGGCACATATGAAGAGGTCAAGTCAGACCAGTTAAAAATGACGCTTCTCTGCGGTATTGAAAATAACAGGCAGTCCAGCAGTCTAAGACTGATTTCAGAACCAACCTCACCCGCAACAAAAACAGACACGTGAAGACACTGAACATCTTGCGCTATGCATTTGCTAGCTGGCCGCGTAGGTGGACAGGGAAACTTTCTAAAGAAAAACAAAAGATATGAAGCAACACAAAGTTAGGAGCGTGGGCTCTCTCAAAAGAGTTGAGCCAGAGAATTAGGCTTTTCTCAGAACAGTCCAAAAAAGGCAAAACAACATGGCCTACTTTAGAAACTTCTCGTCAGAAACCTTCCCGATTGCTTTGGCCACGGCCATTCTAGTGAAGACATTCTGATGACGAATTTGAGGAAAGAACCACAAAAACAGAGAGACAAATACAGAATTATCCGCAGGTCACCGTCGGTAACCAAACCATCCGGACCATTTAAAATGCTGTCCGTTTTACTTAAATGTTACGTGCCGTAGCTCCAACTGGCCTCTACTCACCGCTTTGTTTTTAGTAGGACTGAAGCAGTCCGAACAGGCGCCAGCCCTGCATGTAAGGAATAAGTACTGTTTTATTTATGTCCTATCAAATGAATCAACCATCCAATCTATCAGTCAGTCTAGTCACCCTTCCATCTATTAATCTGCTCCTGGGGAAGTGTGTGATTGGAGGACTTACAGGAAGTGACAGTCAGAGTCTGTCTCTGGGTGCGTGAACCCTACGCCAACCTCAAACTGTTCTGTTTGTCGATTGATCTGTTGGAACAAAGAGGAAAATAGAACAGGAATAAACTTACAACATTTCTCCAGAATGAACATAATTTTGTAATTTGCAAGTATATGTTGATCGAGAGAACAGAGCTACTACCCTCAATGCCATTCCGTTTGCGTCATCATATAAACTCCCTGTCATGTCTAGCTTGTTAAGGACAGAATCTAACTTAGCAATGGTACAAACAAATCCAAAACCAGGCTAGCTCAAAAGATTATTGTTATGGATACAGTAGTACATTTTACAGTAACTGTATGAAAACTCTCTTTTATTAGCTATATCCGCATATGTTAACAGACGTGCATATTGTGTGGCGGCTAACTACTTCCAGGTCAATGGTCACTGACCTTGGTCACCACAGATACACCCCCCAACTCTTTGGACACCAGACCCTGCATTATCCACTTAAATGCATCCTTCACCTTGATGACATCATCCTTATCAAGCAACATGGACTTCTTCCTGTATGGTAACACATCTTGAGTCATGAACAATCACTGAAGTATTAGGACACATAGTGACAAAAATAATGATATTACAAATGGTCACAGGCAATCTATGATACAGAACTATTTACACCTGTAGTATGTTATTATGTTGCAATAATGTCAAGATACCTCAGAATTAGGATCTTATGGATCTTCAATGAGATCTAGATAAGAGATGAGGTACATGGACACCACTTACCTCACTTCCTTCTTAACATGCAGCCAACAAGAGTGCTGTAAGAGGGTTGCAGAGAGAAAGAAAGAGATGTTTTATTGATACTATTATGCCAAGAGTGATTTCAATTTTAAAAAATTGATAGAGAGAGCAAGAGAGGAGAGGATGCATGTTCAGAAACCTCCTTAGTCACTCACTGTCAGTTGACAAGCATTAGTCATACACACCCTAATGAGACTGCCATATCTGCAGAAACAGTGGCTGTTCCTACGGTACTTAAGCCTAGACAGAAAAGCAAACAGGTGGCACCACTAACGGTGTGGTAACTATGCCCTCTACTGGTCAACACAGAGATAACTACTGCAATAGATTGGGTTATATTGACTGTGTGGCTGGTGCACTTAGGCAAATATATTTTCTTTGAATAAAGCATTTTGCACTATTACAATCTATTTGTAAAAATACTGGACTTCAAGCAGACATTTGTTGGTGAGACAGATTGGACAGTGTTCCAGCAGGACCACAATAAAAAAAACTGACCTCTCGGACTGACAACTGTGCAGGCAGGGACACAGACAGTACCATTGTGTCAAACTGGTAATTTTCAGCCTTCACCACTTCTGATATCTGCACAAAACAAAAAGAGTGCAAATAATTCCCCCGTTCCAATGTTGGTTCAGCCCTAGGCTTGCTTCATGGTGTCATTTCAGGTGTACTCTGCTGGAGCATTGATTCAGGATGGATATATACACAGCACCAGTCAAAAGTGTGGACATACCTACTGTACTGTCTGTACAGTAATATGGACTGTCTGTACAGTAATATGGACTACTACAGTACAGACATAATGATGGTCTTCCACAAATGAACAAGGCACAACTGTTTATTGAAAAGCATTCCAGGTGACTACCACCTGAAGCTGGTTGAGAGAATGCCAAGTGTGTGCAAAGCTGTCATCAAGGAAAAGAAACGAAGAATATAAAATATAAATGTATTTTGATATGCATAAGACTTTTTTGGTTGCTACATGATTCTATGTGTTATTTCACTTCACTATTATTCTACAATGTGGAAAATAGTAAAACTAAAGAAATACCCTTGAATGAGTAGGTGAGTCCAAACTTTTGACTGGTACTGTATGCCCTGATCACAGTGTAACCAATCTTCTTTAGAGATTTAGGGATAAGACAAAGTTGTAATTATAAATTGGACATAATGCAACAGGGGAGAAAATGAGTAAAACAAATACAAATTATAATGATGAAAAGTGAAAAAACACACCTTTGTAGCATAAGCTTCATCACAGAACTCTTGTAGAACTCCCAGGCACACCACACACACATCCAATTTGGCAAGCATGGCACTGCCTTCCTCTGTTACCATGGGGACCAGGGCGGAGTCACCTTCAGCTTGGACATTGGTCTTGGCCGTGTCCAGCTTAATTTTTTTACTTGGAGGGTCTTTTGTGAGCTGGTCCTGCACTGCTGAATCTTTGGTTACGTCTGTCTCTGCGTCACTGATGAAAGCAAGGAGCTCCTTTGCTGTATCCTGAGAATGACAAACACAAACACAGGGTGAGCTCTAGCTAATCGGCACAATTCTTCCTAGGAGTGTTTCCCAATGCCAGTCCTCGACTACCCCCATCTGACAAGTAATCACCAAGCACTCAATGGGTTGAATCAGGTGAGTTTGACTGGTGCTACCACGGAAATGGGCACCGACAAAAACACTTGAGTACTGGAGTTGGTCAACACTATTTTGAAGAACCGCTAGGTTACCTACAAAGTCGCTTCAGCCACAGGTGTGCCTAAAGCCGAGGCTTCCTACAAAGAATGTTGGAGGAGCTACCCAATGGTAATTACGCGTATATCTTTAATGAAGTCTCTCTGTCCCTGTAGCAAGTGAAAAGTCAGACCGAAGCAGCTGAAGTACTAACTGACCTCATAAGGCTGGCGGTAAGCTGCCTGCACCTCCAAGCAGCAGAACCTCAGGACACAGCGGGCACAACACCCAGCTTCCAGTAGCTTCTTCACTACTGGTCGATCCTTTTCCTTCAGGGGCAACATCATACAGCTGTACATAGACATCAGAGATGAGTTATTTTGGGTAATATTATGAATATTATCAGTACATATAAGCAGACACAGTGCAAATCACAGGAGACATGTGTTAAGCACCTTGCACAAGTGCGAAACAACAGATTTTCCACATTTTCGTCTCAAGGATTTGAAACAGCAACGTTTTGGTCATACTGGTCCAACGCTCTAAAAATCTGCTGCCCCAAAATGTCACACAATCAATGGTAGTTGAAGCTAGCACGCAGACTTCGCACTTCAAGTATATGTATGGTGTTTACTGAATGTATACTACAGAACTGTAGAAAGCGGCTTGTGTGTACACATTGCCAGCCTAGCATTAGGTCACACTCATTGCTTGGATGTTGTTGGTGCAATTGACGTTACCATGTGCAGCTAGTTATGCATGATCTAGGTAGCTACGTTCTTGCCTAAACAACTGTCATTAGTTAGATAGCAAATTATTTAAATACAAATCAGCACAAGCTTTCGACCTAAAAGCGACAACTCGCCTTGATAAACCTACCTTTAATGGCAAAGTAATTACAGTATTTGTAGCTATGAAAATCAAATAAGTATAGAGTGAAAACCCAGTTCAGTCACTTCGCTTCTCGTCTCCGTCAGCATGCAGCTCTAGCGAGACTGCTCATCTACAATAGACAACACTAGTCAAATCAGATAGATTAACCTAATCATTAGGGCGGGTTTGATTGTTTTGATGAACACCACAGGGTATTTTAAATTGTATAACAACATTATGATTAGTATATAACTGTGTATACGAATTAATTCGAAAAAATACACGTAAATATATAGTTTGATGCACCCAGTCATCGACTAGTTTTGCCTCATTTACACCAACTCCACACATGTAGCCCTCATGGCAAATTGTAAGACCACTAAATAAATACGTCATATCCACGCGCCTTCACAACTGAAAGAAGGGTCCTTTTCCTAGAAGAGTCGCAGCCGGTGTCTCTGGAAGGTTCTTAACGAAGCGAGAGATAAATCCCAATCTTTACCCATCTGACACCAGGCAATCCTTTCTGTGTTTTGGGGTACATCGGTCCCCATCAGAAGTATTATAGTAACATATTCCGGCGAAAATAAATAAGGATGCCTGAACCAATGTCTGCTCCAAGGATGTCAAATGGTGGCATGAAAAACAAAGGACGAGGGGCATATGTGGACCGTGACAAGCCAGCACAGATTCGTTTCAGTAATATCTCCGCAGGGAAAGGTAAAGTGCACATGTAGTTCCTGTTTGATTGTTAGCTATGCAAAGAAATAATTACCCATGAAAGTGTGTTTGTTCCATTCAATTGCCATAGCATCAACTGCTGCGACACTCCCTTTGCTAATGAATTGATGCTCCTGCTCGCTCGGTCAGGGCAGGGCAGCCAACCGTTAGCCACAAGTTGGTACCCATTTAGCTAGCATGACTCCTCATGTATCTGTCCTTAACCATTATTTGTCCTTTACACCGCTCGTGCAGCCCCAAACACTTATGTGCTTGTTATTTACAGGGAGTAGTACGCTAACTACCATTGAGTGTCCAGTTGATCACCATTGTACCCTAGCTTTTGCTGGAAGCATCAAGAATAAGAATTACCTAAAGGAAGTGTTAAGAAAAGCAATGTATTTACTCTATAACCAATATGGTGTATTATTGGAGTCCTTTTGTTCCCCTCAGTAGTCAAGCAATAAACATTGTCCATAAAAGGTATCCTAATGCAAGAGGGGCGGGTCCTGTTTTTGGAAGTAACATTTTTTGTTTGACAGCTGTTGCTGAATGCATCAGAACCAGCCTCGGCCCTAAGGGCATGGACAAAATGGTAATTAAAAGTAACCATTTACGTGAACATCTCTCTTGACTTCTTGTCACCGTCTCTGTGTTTGGTCATTGGTGTGTAACTTAAAGTGGAATTGATTGTTGCAGATCCAGGATGGGAAGGGTGACGTGACCATCACTAACGACGGAGCCACCATTCTGAAACAGATGCAGGTGCTTCACCCTGCAGCTAAGATGGTAAGGCCTGGGGGGGTGGGGTGGGGGGGTAATTCAACCGGGTCAAGACATATGATTTACTGCTCTGACAACTGGCATGGCACCTACATTGAAGTTATTACATTTTATTTCTTGTTATTTTTTTTTTTCATTTGCATCTTCCGGAAACTTGCATCTCTTGCCTCCCTATCCTTTTGAGATGACCAATATCAGTTTTTCTGCCGGTTTTCTTTGAGATGGTGGAGCTGTCCAAAGCCCAGGATATTGAAGCTGGTGATGGCACAACCTCCGTGGTGGTGATAGCTGGTGCGCTGCTGGACGCGTGTGCCAAACTGCTGCAGAAGGGTAAGGGATGCCATTCGCACCTATTCTCCATGCATGGATCTAACAAGCTTCCACACAGTGCAAAACACCTTACAGTGGCCTCCCAGGCCATGTTGGTTTAGAAAGAGACAACCAATTCTAACGTATTGACACACTGCAGTGTAACCAGTCCCTCCCCCAACAAGCGGCTGCGCACCTGAAATACTCTGATTGGCATTGAGACATAGGAGGCAGGGTGGGGGGGTGTCAGGCACCATTTCAGAACATTGTGGTTTGTTTTGGGGGAGCTCGGTGGAGTGGCAAACGTAGCTCTCCAGGGACTAGGTTTGGTTACCAATGTGGGATTTTCTCTAAAAACCCCTAGACGTACTGTGCATCGACCAACCGCAGTGGCGCAGTAACATCCGGTTTTCCCAGATGTAGTGTCTTCAACCCATCATTCCTTCCCCCTGAAAGCTGGATGCGGGGAGCCCCGCTCAGGCGTTTCTATCGGTCTTGCTGCTTTAGATCACTGCCCCCGAACCCTCAGGGCTTTATAAGCCCAAGCGTCTTCTCTGCTTCTCCGCCAGGCATCCACCCCACCACCATCTCAGAGTCCTTTCAGAAGGCTGTGGACAAGGGCGTGGAGGTGCTGACGGGCATGAGCCAGCCAGTGCTGCTGAGTGACCGTGAGACTCTACTGAACAGTGCCACCACCTCGCTGTGCTCCAAGGTGGTGTCTCAGTACTCCAGCCTGCTGGCCCCCATGAGCGTGGATGCGGTGATGCACGTCATTGACCCGGCCACCGCCACCGGCGTGGACCTGCACGACATCCACATCGTCAAGAAGCTGGGGTGAGGAGAAGGGAAGAGACGGGCTGTGGGTCCCCCGGGTTAAGTTTGGCTCGGGCCAGGGTTGTCTGCCAGTCAAGTCTTAGTCACTTTCATTAGGACATGGGACGAGATGACTTAAAAGCATTTTGCAGCAGAAAATAAGTTGTCCCTTCTTATTTTGGTTGCTTTTCTTGCCAATTTGGTACCTATTTTTCAGGGCCCAGCAGTTTATTGTAGGCTACTACTGTCAGCATCATGCCACTATCATACCTAATGGTTTGACGGCTTCATAAACAAGTTGGAAGGGCACATTTTCACTCTCCAGTTCTCGTTCTGTGGGGGTCTGGACATGTCTGATGTGCTAGATTAATCTCATACGGTCAATTAGCAGCTTGGCTCATCTTTGCCTTCACTGCCAGTCACCTTCTGACAATCTATCACACCAATGACCTCTTGTTTATGAGTAGGAGTATCTTCCCTTTTCTATTGTATAACTTCATACTCTTAGTCCACATGGACGGGAAAGACTGACATCCACACGTCATATGTTTTGAGCACCGCTAACTGGAGCAAACATGTTTTCTGCAGTGGGACCATTGATGACTGTGAGCTGGTGGATGGCCTGGTGCTGACCCAGAGGGTGGTAAACTCCAGTGTGTCCCGTGTGGAGAAGGCAAAGATCG
>JACXGI010001312.1:37246-58907 GCA_016801175.1 Esox masquinongy
CCCCCCCCCCCCCCCAGATGGACAACCAAATAGTGGTGTCCGACTATGCCCAGATGGACCGCGTGCTACGCGAGGAGCGTGCCTACATCCTCAACCTGGTCAAACAGATCAAGAAGGCAGGCTGCAACGTCCTGCTCATCCAGAAGTCCATCCTCAGGTAACTCCCACACGCAAAGGTCAATACTGGAAAACATCTGGCCAAAATGTCATTGCCAACGTATGTTGTCCTCGGTGTAGCGTGACGTGATGAGCGTTGTGGAATGTTGTCAGTAGTGGGACATTTCAGAATGAACCAGAATTACTTGCTTTCCTGTCTATTAGATGGGTAGATAAGTCTTTGCATATGTTTGTGCAATCTGGGTTGCTGAATCGCAGCAGTGTGGGCATAGTTTAAAAAGTAGTCCTGTACTTTCTTCAGGGATGCTCTGAGTGACCTGGCCCTTCACTTCCTGAACAAGATGAAGATCATGGTGGTCAAAGAGATCGAAAGGGAGGACATTGAATTCATCTGCAAGGTAACGCAAAAACAGAATGGCTTCCACCTTCTACATGTCTTATATTGTTCGTCATCATGACGCCAACAGCCATTGTGGAAGTCAACACCAACCCACGTCTTTCTGCCCCATCAGACCATTGGCACCAAGCCAGTCGCCCACATCGACCAGTTCCTTCCGGAGATGCTGGGTTCCGCAGAGTTGGCAGAAGAAGTCAGTCTGGATGGCTCTGGCAAGCTGGTCAAGGTGAATGGCCTATTCACTTAAAGGGAGTCGCTCAATCTCAAAGGCATTGACACGTGTCTGCCAAGTCATCTTCCAACCTCCTTGAAGAATGATCTTTGTGGTTTTTTGTTTTTTTTAGCTGTATGTAAATGTTAATAGGAGAACTCACGGTTCTCCCTGGCTTGGTTTGCTCCATAGATTACAGGTTGCACCAGCCCCGGGAAGACTGTGAGCATTGTGGTGCGCGGCTCCAACAAGCTGGTGATTGAGGAGGCGGAGCGCTCCATCCATGACGCCCTGTGTGTCATCCGCTGCCTAGTCAAGAAGAGGTACTGCTCAACTCCTTGTTTGGCTGACAGACATCGAGCAGATGTTCTTCATGTCATCACCTAAATCACACTGATCGGAAAACGTGGGCTAGGGGGTAGTGCTGGAGTGAATGCCTGTGTGTTTGCTTTCGCCAGTCCTAAGATGTACCTAGTGACTCTGCCCCAACTAATCCCTCGCTCTGTCTTGCCCAGAGCATTGATTGCTGGTGGTGGTGCCCCCGAGATCGAGCTGGCCCTGCGCCTGGCGGAGTACTCCCGCACTCTCCCAGGCATGGAGGCGTACTGCGTGAGAGCATACGCTGATGCCCTGGAAGTTGTGCCGTCCACGCTAGCCGAGAATGCCGGCCTGAACCCCATCTCCACCGTCACAGAGCTCCGCAACAGACATGCCCAAGGAGAGAAGACCGCCGGGATCAATGTCCGCAAGGTACGGCCCTGCCCCACCTACATGTATTCAGTTGGGGGTTTATTATTTTAGAATTATTTCATTTTTTTGTCATTGTGAGAATCCACATGAAGGTAGTTGAAAACTAGATGTGTAAATGTCACCTGTAGAAAAGGGATTCATGTGAGTTACCATTACATCTCCATGTGCTACAGTCTGAATGTCTCACCATTGTCCTCCCACTCCAATTTGTCCTCTCAGGGTGGTATTTCCAACATCCTGGAGGAACTGGTGGTTCAGCCTCTACTGGTGTCTGTCAGTGCCTTGACTCTGGCTACTGAGACGGTCCGCAGCATTCTCAAGATTGACGATGTGGTAAGAAACCAGACATCGCTCTTGTGGAGATCATGTTCTATGTGAATTTGTCATTATGTTCATGCCTGTCTTCTAAGGCACAACACTACCTAGATGGACATTTAGGCATTCAAATACACACTGATTAAAAGTAGTAACACTTTAGCATTAACTTAGTAGTGAAAGTATGTTTTTGTCTTTCAGGTTAACACCCGATAAGGAGAAGGGTGTTTTATCAATTTAGCAAGAACCCAACCTGTTACTGCACTGCTTGTTCCACCAGGGATCCTAGGACCATCTGCTTGTTAAGACCTCTATGTCCAGAAGACCTCTAGTTGTTGCGTAATTTAATAAAACATGTCTTTTTTGGATGCTCCATTTCCATGTCCTTGTGCTTTTGTTGTGTGTACTTGTTCATTTTCTCAATCTAGCAACCTTTTGGTTACTGGTCAGAGGCTCTAACCTGCCTGTTATTTGGCCTCCAGTTACTTGTCAGTACCCCACCTGACTGACAGGCATAGCTGATCTCATCGGGCTAATCAGGATCTTAATAAAATGTCACAACACTGAACACCTACAAAATCAAACTGGGTCATCATGAGTTTAGAGACTAACAAAAGTGAACACCCCCCAAATAAATTGTTCTAATTCGTAAAGGTGTAATGTTAAATATTGATTATTTGGAGAAAAAAATACTTGTCTATACTTTTATTGTTTTAATTATGTATACATAGTCATAAGTTCTAGCTGATCGCCAGTACTTCACCATACGCTTTGCATGTTAAAACTCGGTAGCCATGTTGGTCCGTTACTTACTTCCGGAAACGGTCACTTCCTTCACAACTACAAGATGCGTAGCGGTTGCTCAGGAGAGCACCTGCCGTGCTATTGCTTGCGTTTCTCAAGTAGTCGTAGCGTCTCTAGTTGATTTAACTAATCGAATAGTTTAGCAAGAAGAGCAGGGAAGCTATGGCAAACGCGCATCGCACAAACGTCCTGGTTACCTCCTGCTTGAAAACGCCGGTAGACCCACACACCAAGGCTCCTTTGGCGCTGTATGAAAGGGAGCGTACCATTCCATATTCATCAGCAGCTGCTCATGTTGACAATCGAGACTATGAGAAAGAGGTACGTTCTCTGGTTGTTTGGTGTTGTATTTGTATGATGAGCTAGGAAGTCCGGAAATTGTTACATTATTGAATGAAAACCAATTAACATAACGTGAATGAAGCGTCATCCAACATCGCCAAGATGTCCCACCAACCAATCCGGAGAGAAATGGAACTCTTTTTGCACAGGATAGGAATACCATTTAGCCTACTTCATATTAATGGTTTGTCTTTTCATAATAGGTACCGTTTTTGGTCTACATTGATACACATGAGATTTAATTTCTTCAAATATTTTTGTAACATTGTAAGCCTATGTCACTGGGCGGAGGTGTCAATTGAAGTGTGGTTACCATGAATTAGGCAAATATATTTAACATCCAGCGTGTTTTGAAGGTGGGAAAGGTTCGGAAAGTCGAGGTAAATCACTTACGCCTGCGCATTCTAGTAAAAGATCGCTACTGTATCCACTTAGACTTTACTGTTTTCAGGTCAACCGGCCTGTGTGGGTGGAGACTTGACCCGCGTAATTTGTGACTGTCCTATTTTTGGTTTCTATCGCCAGATTAAACTGACGTCACGCCACCAGTAATTGTCAATGCTTAATTTCCTTTGGATAACATGATTTAATTTTCCATGTTTTTCTCAAGGAAATGATCATATTTGTATGGGGTTCAGGTGGTCGTTAATGTTCTTAATATTTGTAAATGTATGATTTGATCTCCATAAAAAGTACAGTAGAGGTGGGAAATGGTTGGAGGCAAAACTGCTAGAACCCTATGACTGATAAACACACTTAACTGTCACCCACCTTACATTGCCGTCTGGCCAGGTCATCCAAACCAACAGAGCTGGGGATAATGAGATTAGGCGTCGAGTAGCCATCTCATATTGTTCTTTACAACCATCTTGGGGCTTATTTACATTACGAGAGAGAATGAAACACAACATAGACGTATTTTTAGTTTTCATACATTCCATAGCGATTCAATTTACACCAGCATGTTCGAGACGTACTACGCCGGATTGAGCACGTCAATCGAGGGAAAATCACCGCGGTATAGATTTGGTTTTATGTTTGATATCCGGAGTTTGCTCGTCAATAGCTCTCGCACAAAATGTCGCATTAAAAAACAACTGATCATGTGAATTAAATGACAGACCGGTGATAGGCTAAATATTTACAAGTAATTGTAAATCATTTGGGAAAAAATATGTTTACTTTTGAGATTAGAGATAAACTAACTAACAAACCACGCCTTTTACTATTTCTCTAGCTCATATGGATAGTGAGCTATTAAAAATTGTTGTATAGAAGGATAAAGTAATTTAAAATCAGTAAAATTGAAAATGAAAAATCTAATGGGTTTATTCTAATAAAGTTCAGTGACCAAAATTGTGGTTTTAGAGGTTGGATTTAGAGGTTGCATTAACATTTTAATTGCTACCATCAAGATAGGAAGCTATTAAAATGTTAATGTGAATTAAGTAACAGAGCTGGAATAAGACAATTAATTGAAAAAAATACAGAGATGAAATTAGGGAAATATTTGAAGTTTTCCTTTGAGAGGAGAGGTAATAGAACACACCACACTTGTTTGCAGATCTCTATCTCATATGGATAGTGAGCTATTAAAAAATTGTTGTATGGAAATTCAAGTGTTTTAGAGGAATATGTCTGGATAGGAACCTATTTTATATGTTAAGAGTTGTTATAAGGCAAACATTTGTTCACAAATAAAGATAAATAATTGGGTATAATGAGAGGTTTACCTTTGTGAGGAAAGGAAAAGGAACACAGCAAACATTTCTGTAGATAACTGGCTCATATAGATTTTAAGCTATTAAAAACAGCAGGTAAAATGAAAAATAGCAATTATAATGGGTTTACTTTGGACCAGGAAGGTCAGTGACAAAAAGTTTTCTGATTTTGGATAGTATTATTACCTGTAAACTAATGTAGGCTTAATCTATTTTGTTTGACCTTTTATTTGTATGTACAAAATACAGCTCCAGAAAAAATTAAGAGATGACTGCACCTTTTTCTTTCCTTTCCAAAAAAGTTGAAAGGGAAAGTTTTGAGTGAGGAGCAGAAGCGTTCAATTTGCAGTGGTCTCTTAATTTTAACCCTTCTGTTCCTCACTCAAAACCTTCCTTTTCGACTTTTTTGGAAAGTAAAGAAAAAGGTGCAGTGGTCTCTTAATTTTTTCCGGAGCTGTATAACCTTTTATAATTTAAGTGTGGTGGCAAAATGGAAGTTGGCACAATGGAAATTAAATCTCTAAACAATGAGTTCTGCTGGTTGCATTTTTAAGGTGATCCGTTAGCCTCAACCACGTGACAATCTTCCATTAAATTTAAGGTAAAATTGTTCTTTGAAAACACAATGAAACAGCTAAGCCAAAGGGTGTACCTTGCTATATTACATCTCACTGTTGTCTTTGTAAGACGTTTCGTGGGAGAGCTATTGACTAGCCAACTCCAAATATCAAATATAAAACCAAATTTACCCTGGTCCGACTAATTGTTTTGTTGATATTTCTGAGAAAGATTGTTTTGTTGATATTTCTGAGATATTTCAAAGAAGCTTTGCCATTTCTGAGACTCAAAAATGGAGGTGGGAAGCGATCAATTCCATCAACATCTATAAAATGATTTTGTCTTTACAGCCACCATCCAATTCTAGATACTGTACACTTTTTTTTGCATAGCTACACTTTTTTTTGCATAACAGATGGATAATGTCCTTGGTAGGCACCATGTATTATTTCTAGGAAACACAGATATGATTCACAATCTATATATATGTATTTTTGGGTAATTTCTATGCTTCGACAGAGAGGGAAGTGGGAAAGATAGCAGGCTGAAATGGCAGTAGAAGTATCTGTGCCCTGCAGGCAACGGCTTAGACCACTGGACCACCGGGAATAACCATTGAATGGTTTCGAAAACACTTTCCAATTACTTTTTCATTTCACTTTTCAGCTGGAGTATGATGACTCAGGGTCTGAGTTTGGTGGCGTGGAATGTCCAGAGAAGGGCAGCCCCCTGATGATCAAAGATTACCATGTGACGGGGGATCACATTGACCTGCGCGAGTTCTACTTCTCCAACGAGGAGTACTACCGCAAGTTGGAAGAGCTGAAGATGACCCACCTTCGCACCATGGCCGAACTGGAGGGGATGTACCGCAAGAAGCTTGAGCACAAAGGAACTCTACCCTTGGACAAAGTGCAGGGCACACAGGAACACAGGTGTGTTGTTGATCTTGCCTGGTAGTGTTGCAAACGTTGCCTTTTAATTTCGATGACTTAAAGACGTAACTTTTGCTTTCGAAATTAAGTCTAACATCTCGTTGGAATAAGTGAACACTTCAAGCACTTTTCAGTTTACTTCGGACACAAACATTAGATAGTAAAAACCTTTTTTTTTTCAATCTCAGCAAAATTAGATTTAGATTAGATTAGATTCAACTTTATTGTCATTGAACAAGTACAAGTGCAGTACAATGAAACACAGTTAGCATCTAACCAGAAGTGCAAATAGAAGAGGGCAGAAAATGTACAAGTATTTACAAGTATTAAGTATATGTATAATTCAAGTGGAATGTATAGATGCAATGAGGCAAATGCACTACAAATAGCAATACTAAATGCGCAATAAAGGCAAAATAGAGGAGGGCAGAAAATTAAAAGTTAATTAAAAATTAAAAAGGTATTAGGTATAGTGTATGTTACAAGTGTGATAATAGTGCGGGTACAAATGGCAATTCTAAATGTGCAAGGGAATTCTAGATGTGCAAGGGCATTCTAAATGTGCAAGGGCATTCTAAATGTGCAAGGGCATTCTAGATGTGCAATTGAGGCAATCTGAAAGAGTAAGGTGGCATGTGCAACGGGGATGCAGAGATAGCAGCATGTCCCTAAGGTAGACATGTATGTAACAACTGTAAAAATGCAAGTATGATGGCAATTCTAAATGCGCAAATTGGCAAATTGAATATGCAAGGTGCATCCGCAACTGAAATGCAGGGATAGCAGCAGTGAGGTTCCCGAGGTAGACACGTACCTATAACAACTGAAATCATCCGTTATCAGACTTTGCAAGGCAGTGTCAGAGTAGTACAAAGTAGTGCAACAAGGTCCCTGAGAGGCGGGGGGGGGTGTATGGTTAGTGATGGGTCACAGAGTTTTCTGGGTCACACAGTTCAGCAGGGTTACAGCAGATGGAAAGAAAATGTTCCTGAGCCTGCTGGTGCAGGAACAAAGAGGAGGGCAAACAGTTTGTGGAATGGATGCGAAGGGTCCCTGATGATCCTGCGCACCCTGCGCAGACACCGCTTGCGGTCTACGATGGCTGGAATCTGGGCACCAGTGATGTGCTGGGCAGTTTTCACCAGCCGTTGCAGATCCTTCCAGTCGGCTACGGAGCAACCGCTAAACCATATTGTGGCGCAGTTAGTCAGACTGTCCTCGACTGTGCAGCAGTAAAAGTTCACAAGGATCTTGGAGGACAGGTGGGCTTTCTTCAGCCTCCTCAAAAAGTACAGGCACTGCTGCACCTTTTTGACCAGGGCTGAGGTGTTGAGGGTCCAGGAGAGGTCATCGGATATGTGGACACCCAGGAATTTGAAGCTGGAAACATGCTCCACCTCAATGCCATCGATGAGAACTGGGGTGTGACTGCAGCCTTTAGCCTTTCTGTAATCCAGAATGAGCTCCTTGGTTTTCTTTTTTTTGTTGAGGGCTTGGTGGTTGTCAGTGCACCACACCACCAGGCACTTGACCTACTCCCTGTATGCTGACTCATAATTGTCACTGATCAGGCCTACCACCATGGTGTCATTTGCAAACTTGACAATGGTGTTGGAACTGTGTAGAGGAACGCAGTCGTGGGTGAAGAGGGAGTATAGGAGGGGGCTCAGCACACAGCCTTGTGGAACACCAGAGTTCAGGATCAGGGTGAAGGAGGTGAAATTGTCTAACCTGAAGTCTATGAATAGCATTCTCACATAGGTGTTGGTTTTGTCCAGGTGGGTCAGGGCAGAGTGTAAAGCTGTGGAGATGGCGTCCTCTGTAGACCTGTTCGACAAGTAGGCAAACTGGTAGTGATTCAGTATTGCGGGGAGGCAGGACTTAAGGTGGGCCAGAACTATTCTTTCAAAGCACTTCATGATTGTCGGGGTGAGTACAACAGGTCGGACGTCATTCAGGCTAGACGCAGTCGATTGCTTCGGCACTGGCACAATGGTTGCGATCTTGAAGCACGTTGGGACAACCACCTGGGCCAGTGACAGGTTGAAAATGTCAGTAAAGACCTCAGCCAGCTCCCCAGCCCATGCTCAGAGCACACACCCAGGGACGCCATCAGGACCAGCAGCCTTGCTATTTACTATATATTACTGACAATGGATAGTGTGCCTCATTCGGTGGAGAAAATGCAGCCTATATTTATTACTGTCTAGCTCAACGTCGTGTTCTCTGGATTGATGATAGGTTGTAGAAGTGGTGGATGTCTTTGGAAGTCTGTTGTTACAATGAAGTATGTGCCCTTCCTTAGTGCTTCTTAATTAGATTTCTTTGTGATGTGCACTATCCTATCTACCTCGGGGAGAGGGAGGGGGACAGTCACAGAGAGTAATTCAGTGATCAATGGATCTCTGTCCAGACTGCTAAGCCTTTTGGCCTCACACTTCCTCCCTTTTTTACCATCAGGAATCCTGTACCATGAAACTGTTTATTTGTTGTGTCCTTTATGCCTATTATTTGGGACTTTGTCTGTTGAATTCAAAACCCATGGTCTCTTATGTGGTTTATGTGGGTCAGTGACTGTGACTGTGGTAATGGTGCAAAATCACTGTTGTTTGTTCACTAGGTCATACTTGAAGATCAGCCCTATGCCCGTTAGGAGTCTGAGGAAGGCTCACTCAGCTCTGGAGCTCCGAAGGGGCTTGGGGCTATCAGACACATCCAACGAGGAAGTTGCCATCAACAACGATGTGGAGAAGGGTCTGCAGTCCTCTCCCAAAGAGCACATCAAGAACATGTGGCAGGACTTCAAGCTGTCTCCTGGCCAGCGCCACCCATCCACATCCTCCCTCCAGAGCCTCCCAGGGGGCCAAAAGGGCCTCAAGAAAGGTGTCAAGGGTAAGGGCCATAGACAAGGACGAAAAGATGTTGAACAAGCACTCTGGAAACCCAGGGTGACCATCCCTAGGCCATTCCACATGACTGTGCGGGAGAACCAGAAACGTCAGAAAGGTGTCAAGACGCGCTCGGAAATTGAGCTGGAAAACGCTGCCCTACGGAAGCAGTTGGAGGAGCTTACTGAATGCCAGCGCAAATTCCGCGCCAGCCCGGTGCCCGCCCATGTGCGTCTGCCCCTCTATGAGGAGCTCCATGAACGTGATGAGGAGAGGCGACGGTCCATGCGTGAGCGAGAGCAACAGCGTCTGCTCTCCATCCAGCAGCCCTTCAGCTTCTTAGAGCGTGAGCGTCTGAAGAAGGTGCAGAGAGAGGAGCAACTCCGCAACCTGCTCCCAATCAGCCAAGAGAGCGTACAACCATTTAGGGCCAAACCCGTACCCAAGGCGGTGTATGATGCAGCATCAGGCGAGCAACTGAAGGAGGAGCAGCTGTACCGGGCCATTAAGATGCAGATGAGGGCACAGGAACTACTCCACAGTGCCTCGATGCCGCCCAGCATGCTAGCACGCCGCCTCAGTGAACGCCAGGGGAACAAGGGTGAAGCCAGGGGGGACACCGCTGGATCAGAGGAGGACAGTAGCACCCCCTACAGGCCTAGAATTAATCCGGAAGTCCCTGACTTCGACTCCAGCTACAGAAGGTTCAAGAAGCAGTTGGAGAGCCGTCGCGACGTGAAACCTGTGACGACGTGTGAGCCATTTCAGCTCCGGACGTCACAAATTCCCTCACACCGTGAACGCATCCTGGCCGACATAAAGAAGGAGGAGATGAGCACCCGGGCCAAACGATGGCCCTACGTCAGCACAGTTGTACCTGTGCACTCACCCAATTCAAGCCTTTGCTCTTCCCTGTCAGGCAGTCTGGAACAGCTGCCCACCAAAATCACAGACGCCACCAAAAAACGCCAAGAGGCTGTGAGGTACTGCCCAAATAGAATAGCGAGGAGCGTGCCCTTTTTAGACGAGTTAGTACAAGCTGCTGAATTCAGTTTTTAGAATAGTTCATTGCCCTGAGAGCTGAAACCCTTGTCTGTTGAACCTTGTGGACTTCCTATCCCGTGGACCTATAAACTCCCTGCCTCCAGACAACACCATGCCAAACCTTAGACATGTATACCCCTCTAGTTGCTGGTAGTACCCTTGGCCTTCATCTTCCCTTTTGACAAACTTCTTCCTTGCATACTTTCCTGACATTGATGACCACCTTGTGTCCTCGAGTAGAAAGGTGCTTGAGATGAGGAAAAAGGCAGAGGAACAGGAAGAGAGATGGAAAGAGAGACAGAAGCAGAGAGAGAAGGAGCTGGCGAAGGAGGTTGCCAAGCGGGCCCAGGCCAACGACGCTCACATGCCCCTTTCCCAGACCAACCAGGCCAAACTCAAGCTGTTCAGGTACCCATAAAGAAACCTATAACGTTGCAATTATACTTCTACACTGCGTGCACAATTATTAGGCAAATCGTATTCCTCAAGATTTATTTTATTGTTGAACAAACACAATGCTCTCAGTCAATCCAAAATATAATTGAACCTCAAACCTGAATGTTTTACAAAGGAAAAGTGAGTTTTGATCTTTTTCAGGGGAATACATAAGAGGGCAGAATTATTAGGCCACAAATGGTGTGCAGAATTATTAGGCAACTAATTAAAAAAATAACTTCTCCCAACTCACATGTTTATTCTCAATTTTTAAAGTAAGTGTAACAAATAAGTAACACAAAATGACAATTAATTAAAATTTTTGTATTTTCAAAAATATTCAGTGACGAATATAACCACCCTTCTATTCAATAACTGCCATAAGCCCTCCATCCATGGAGTCTGTCAGTTTCTTGATCTGTTCACGATCAACATTCGCTGAAGCAGCAACCACAGCCTCCCAAATGCTGTTAAAAGAGGTGCATTGTCTTCCCTGTCTGTAAATGTCATGTTTAAGAAAGGCCCACAAATTCTAAATAGGATTTAAGGAGAGGAAGGGGGCCAGGTCATTATTCTTTGTGGCCCTTGCTGGCTAGCCAAGCAGTGGAGTACTTGGATGCATGTGATGTAGCATTGTCCTGCATGAAGATCATGGCCTTCTTGAATGCTGAGGACTTCTTCCTGTACCACTGTTTGAAGAAAGTATCTTCCAGAAACTGGCAGTAGGTTTGGGAGTTGACTTTCAGTACTTCTTCAACCCGAAAAGGTCCACCTACCTCATCCTTAATGATAGCAGCCTATACCAGTACCCCTCCTCCACCTGGCTGGCACCTGACAGAAGTGGTGCTGTGTGTCCATTAGTGATCCAGCCACGGGCCCATTCATCTGGTCCATCAAGAGTCACTCTCATTTCATCTGTCTATAAAACCTTTGAAAAATCTGTCTTCAGGTATTTCTTTGCCCAATCTATACAGTACATTTCAAATCTTATTCAGTGGTGGTCGTGTTTCAGCCTTCTTGACCTTGACCATGTCTCTGAGCACTTGACACTTTGTACTTCTGGACACTCCAGGTAGGTTGCAGTTCTGGAATATGATGGCACTGGAGAATAATGGGTTCCTGGTAGCTTCACGTTTAATTCTTCTCAAGTCTTTTGCAGTTAATTTGCGTCTTTTCTTCTCCATGCGTTTTTTGCACCCCAGTTGACTATTCGCAACAAAACCTTTGATTGTCCGGTGGTCATGCCTCAATAGTTTAGCTATTTCAAAAGTGTTGCATCCATCTGAAAAGCATTTTACAATTTTCAGAATACTCACTTGCCTAATAATTGTGCACGCAGTGTAAACAAGGAAACTTAAGCAATCTGAGACTAGTATAAAAATCTACTCCACAACCCCCGAACAGTTTATCTGTGTCTTTATATGTGGATAGCATCACTGTTAATTAACACTATTAAAACATACTGAACTTAACATTGCCTCAGTAGTCTATATTGTGTCTACAATATTCTTTTGAAGGATATGTTGAAACCCTAATTTCAGCCTACATTTCACTTAACAATTACTATTGTGGGGATATCCTTTTTTTTTTTGCAGTCCTCAGGGGTTGTTTTCTTTCAACAGAGAGACCATTTTGTTAATTATATTGTTTTTCTTGGACAAAATTCAGGTATCGTTTTTGTTCTGTTTGCTTATGTTGAAGAAACATTTTGAGACAAATGTTTTATATGGTGGAACTAATACACCCAGGGTGTCACAGTGGTGAAAGATTGCCTGTGTGTTTAAATCAGGAAGCAGGACCTTCAGCGCAGGAAGGAGTACAAGGATGAGATGAGAGAGATCAAGGAGAGAGTTAAGGAGAGGCCTCTGCTGTTGGAACAGGTTGCACAGGTGAGCCTGAAATGGTCAACAGACACACAGACAACATACAGACATTGGCACGTGTGAGCTGAGTGGTACTTGCATTTCGGTAACTGTAAGAGGCTTCCCTCAAAACAGTCATTCAAACAATACATCTGTGCTTTTGCATGATAAATACATTTATGACTAACTATATTTTGCTATCACTGTTCATTGTGGATTCTATAATTCAATTGTGTCTGTTTGGTTGAAAGATGAACGCCAAACACTCTGCAGAGAAACGCTACACAGACACCCTACGAGGGTGTGGACTTAGTGAGGACTTCATCCGTGGCAAAGTGGCTAAGTCCCAGCATTCAGGTGGTCAAGAAGCTGCTTTTAGGACCTCCTTCTCTAGTGATTCCGCACAAAGGTTAACTAACTCAATGACTATGGTTTATAAATTCATTATTCATTGTACATTTTGCCTTTGTCAACTCTACCAAGAAAATACAGTTTCCAATTTTAAATGCATTTTAGGCTCAGTTCATCAACTGTACAGCATAGTGGTCTATATTATTGATATTGATCACATGAACACTTCAAATGCTCTGATGTCTTTCTATGCACATTCAGTGTACATTAGCATATTTTAATATACCATTCATAGGCACTATTACACTTATATTTATAATATTTAATATTTATTTCATATTGTCAATATATCCATTTTCTACACTATTTGGAATTGGTGTTAGTTTATATTGTCATGTATATATTTTTTTTTAATCTTGAATGGATATTTTTTAACTGTTTTGTTTGTTTTCCCAGTCATAAGGAAGAGACTGATGCATCTGCAAACTACACGAAGGACTTCCAGAATGACTACCAAGATGATTATGAAGACAGCTCTGCTGATCAGGAACTGGAAGATGAGCAGAAGGGGGATGAGACAGATGAGTGTGAGTTTAAAAAAGCGGAAGACGAGGACAGACGCCATGAGGAAGCAGAACATGAGAGGGAGGACACTGGGCGTTCTTTAGACGATGGAGATGACCACCACACAGATGACAGCTGCCGTTACTCTGATGACGATGACCATTACTCAGACGCCAGTGAGCATTACTTGCCCCTGGATGAAGAAAGGAATGAGTGCAGTGACCTTATGAAAAGGCGCCAGAGCAGCCTGAGTTACAGAATCAGCCATCACAGCCAAAGTAGTCAGAACTCTGAGAGTGACAGGGAAAGCACAGCAATAGCTGATATGAAAAGTGATGAGGATGACTGAAATGTCAAAGCTGTTTTTTTTCTTTACAGGTAGACAGGCTTTTGTTGTGTGCAAGCTTTTATAATCCTGTCACAAAGTGGCATGTAAAATAGAACAAACTGTAGCAGATTTTACTTAATGTGCATATAAAGTACTATAAAAAAATTTGTATACATGCATCTTTTGAATTTGTGAATTAAATTGCAGAATTTGTATTTTATACATGAATAGTGTTAGAGACAGACCACTGTAGCATATAATTTGTTTGTTTAGGGTACCTTTGTCTTGAGATATCCTACAATGCAAAACAATGTGACAATTTCTTTAGTTTTTTTTTGTTTTACATTTTCTTTTGGCAATTAGTTATGTCATTGTTATGAGATGTAGAATATCCTTTGCAGTACATTTCTTGGTTATACTTTTTTTTTTCAAACATTGCATAATTGATTGTTTCTTGCATATTTCATGTTCACTATATGTAGTATTTTTCATGTATATTCTAGAACTTCTATTGTAGGCTATATAACAATTTTGCAATAAAGCCTCACTTACCTTCAATGTATGTATGTGTGGACGTGTAAAGAGTGTTGCGTCCACAAAAATATTCGTACCCCTTCAACAACCAGCTAATACAGCAACATTATGGATGTTAATTTTGATTGATAGCATCGTTGGGCAGTAAAATAACAGGACAACCCCTTATGAAGGGTTTTGACAAACCAATGGGAGACCTCTAGGCCGTGCAAATAGTCCAAATTTTACGCGGCGCCATGGGCCGAAAAACCGAGATGGAATATCCCAGTCTTAACCGGTTTCAACCGGTCTTGGGTTTGAAGCATGAGATGAGAGGAAGAGCTGGCTTACATGCTTTCACACGGCCCTGCTACCAAATATTATATATGAATAGATCCAATAATAAACTCAAGATTATTTTATTTTGTGATTATGAACCGGAATAACGTAATAGGTTTGACTCCGTAAATTGTTAGCCAGCTAGCCTAGGGAACCAGAGTCTTAATTGACTTGTGTAATACTAGCAGGCTAACTTGTTAGCACAACTGTTATAGCTAGCCGTCAACGACTTCATCAATGCTAACTTACTAGTCCGTAGACATACATTATTTAGCTCTATGGTGAATTGCTTAAGGCAAATTATTCTACTGAAACTCCGATATATATTGTACAGCTCGGCGTGGTATCACTGCTAGCAGGACATCACTCATTTGGCCAGTTAGCCAGGAAGCTAGCTAGCTAGCGAATGTCAAACAGATCGGTAACGTGTGCCATGCATGAGAATAGCCTAACAAATACCAGAGAGACTAGATAGATCTAAAATAACAGGAAAAGTCTTATTTCTACAAGGGACAGTCTAAATAAACAAGGTAAGTTTACTAGGGGCTTAACTTTTTTTATGGTGCAGCTAGTTTTCTAACAAGCTATGGAATTGGCTAATGCAATTATAGCTAATGTTGGCTAACTGTTTTTGTAGCATAACGTGCTGGCTTCTACTGTACTAGCTAGTTGCCCCTGGATACTAGCGTATGTATAAATGATTAATATTACATTGCATTTTTTAAATAGTGTACTAAAGTAGTGTTGGAGGTTTATGAATTCTCTTTCATGCTTTAGCATGGCTAAATTGCATTTTTATATTGTATTAAGCTATCTCTATCTTCTAACAACGAGTTCCTAGCAAGCTACCTCATTTAGCCAACGTTAGCTAGCTAATTTCAAAAAATGAAAAACTGTCAGCTTGGTGGTCAATTAATTAAAATATATTACTACGTTGGAGACACAATGAAAGTAAATAACATTAGTGAACGCTAGCTAGGTTCGCCATAAGTTAAACAGTAAAGAAAGTTAGTTACGGTAGCTAGCTAGCACGTTGGTTAGCAAGTGACTGTAGCTGCACTCATGTTTTGCTGGATGGAGGGAGGGATAGATGTATGTATGTACCTCTTCCAAGTGGTCTTAGCTAGATGGTGTCGCTATTTTCCCTGTGTAACTATATACTAGTGATACATACTAGTGTAATGTCGCAAAAGATGACATGGTTGTGTGTTTGCTTAGTCCCCAGAGGCGTCTAGATTCTTAATACGATTTGTAGACACAGACGGAATAATAATCAGCCATTTATTTCGGTCTTCTGGATAGTTTTTTTTCAGGTGTGTGTCTGTGGTTACGTTCTGTAAATTGTTCTCATGTTTCCCTTCTCCCCTTTCCTAGGGATCTATGCCAGCAAATATGACAATGTTGGCGGATCATGCAGCCCGACAGCTGCTCGACTTCAGTCAAAAACTGGACATTAATCTCCTGGACAATGTTGTCAACTCTATGTACTATGACATTGGATCACAGGTGAGAGTTCCCTCACCGACACAAGTTGTATTGGTATTGTGTAACTCAGTTGGTAGAGCATGGTAGGTTCAGTGCAAGGCTTGTGAGTTTGTCACCCATCAAAGGCAAAAATAATTGGATGCAGTCACTCACTACTGTATGTTATTCTGGACAGCAGAGTCTGCTAAATGACTTAGAATTCATGTCACAAAAATTTTAGTGTGTGTTGACATAAAATTTAAATCATAAAGTAGTTCTTGTGTGAGTTTAGAACAGCTTTAAGCTGATTGAATTAGAAAGATTGTGTTCTAAAGTGAAACAGATCAGAGAACAGTTTCTCTTAATTGGTCTTTCTCAGCAACGGATGGCGCAGGAGGTGCTGACCAACTTGAAGGATCACCCAGACGCATGGACACGAGTTGACACCATCCTGGAGTTCTCTCAGAACATGAAGACTAAAGTATGTGTGCAAATGGTGCATTCTTGTTCTTTCATCCTCTACACAGAGGAAACCCAAAGACACGGTTTGGCAACAGACTACTCCAGCATCAAACACAGCCTGCAAGCATTTAAATTATTCTTTTTTTTTTTTCTAAAGAAAAAATAAGTGATATCACCTAATTCATCAGATGGAATCTTGTTCTGGACCCCTGACAATCTGCTTAGACAATAAAAGCCCAGTGGGAGAATCTTGTCCTTCTCCCATAACGCAACATGGATAGTGTGGGGTTATAGATCCATAGATGGAGAAATACATAGATGTTATGCTATAAGATACATTGACAGTTTTGAGTCATAACTTTCCTTATTATCTAGGCCTCTTCCTTTTTCTTTCCAGTACTACGCACTGCAGATTCTGGAGACTGTAATCAAAACACGCTGGAAGATTCTCCCCAGGAATCAATGTGAAGGTAACTTTGGCTAGAATTTTTTTGTGGAATGGGACAACTTCGTAAGGGGAACTGTAGGACTCAACTGTGAAGTTGTGTTAACGGCATGGCTAGACTAGATCTGTTGCTATATTGCTGTGGTTATATGCAGAAAAACATTGGTGATGTGTTAAGATGCTGAGACATGCACCATTAAATGTGGTTTCAGGAATAAAGAAGTATGTGGTGGGACTGATAATCAAGACCTCATCTGATGCAGCAAATGTGGAGGTAATGTCTTCACAGTGAAAATCTTCACTAAAGCAATGTCTGTGTCAATTCCGATTAGTTGATTCCCAATGTCATCTGCTTTTTCATTTTGTGCTTTTCAGAAAGAAGGAGTGTACATTGCAAAACTCAACATGATTCTTGTACAGGTAAAAAAAAAAATTCACATACTCAAACTCACATGTCATTTAAAAACCAGAAAAGGAACCAGGCAAGTCTAGTTCAGCCAGCTCGCAATTAGAAGTGATGAACATAGTTGCTTTCACTGGATTCGAACCCGGGTCTTCCTCATGAGAGGCTGTGTCTTTTACCACTACACCACAGTGCTAAATGTTTGCTGTGTGTCGGAATAACTTCTCGACATTAGATCATTTTGTCACGCATTAACATCATTCCAAGTTTCGCTGGACACCATTAAGCATTGTGTTGAATTAATGTTTCTTAAGTTTACCTCCACCATAAATAGCATCTATGAGCTGTATGGCTTTTGCCACTGGCCGTTTTAACAGCTTATTAGCCAGTAATAGGCTTACTAACTTACTACTTGGAATAGTCGTAAGAATTGAGCAATTGCTAGCGAGACTGAAGATGAACTTTACACTGTCAAAGCTATTTCATTTCATGGCACAACAATGTAAATTTTTCTTTCATTCGTGAATGACATTGATACAATAACTATCAATATAGGATGACGATTACTGACTTTTTCGTCAAGTGAATAGATAAGAGAATAGTGGAAACCCCTACTCTTTTGCTGCCCAAGGGGTTGTGATCTAGCCTATATATTACCCCAAAAAGCATGCAAGGATGCGTACTTTGAAAATCCACCAGAAATAGTTGCAATATAACCATAAATAGTTATTTTAGTCTTACTATAACATAGCTACAGAAGGTTGTGGCCTGCAAAGTTTTTGTCTGTTTGGAACAAATCCTAATGCATAATTTGTTTTGACTCTGACAAGATTTGAACGCGCGACCTCTTGTTTGGCAGTCCGCATTTCTAACCACTATACTATTTAGTCAGTCACTCAGCAAGAGACATTCGTCTTCTTGGCCAGCTTCGCTTACGCGGGTCCGGCAAATGTAGCCCCAATCCAACCAAGCTCAACGTGTCTCGTGCAGATCCTGAAGCAGGAGTGGCCCAAGCACTGGCCCACCTTCATCAGTGACATAGTGGGCGCCAGCCGCACCAGCGAGAGTCTGTGTCAGAACAACATGATCATATTAAAGCTTCTCAGCGAGGAGGTGTTTGACTTCTCCAGTGGACAGATGACCCAGGTCAAGGCCAAGCACCTGAAGGACAGGTACATTTCCATTACCCCGCTACATAAGTCTCACTAGTTGTCACGCTCAGGATCCAGCAGCATGGCCACAGTACTGTCATGTGCTTATTTATGCCCTTTGTGTTTTGGCTCTTTGGAAATGCTGCACAGTAGATCGCTTTGGGACTAGTGTGTTTTCCTCAGGATCGGTCTCCATGGTAACTACATGTAACAGTTTGACGGTATCTACATTTGATAGTGTGGGCGCAGATGGATGAGATTGAATTGTACGCTGAAATGCTATTTAGGGGACCTACACGAGGTCCCATGTAGCTAAGTTGGTAGAGTATGGAGCTTGTAACACCAGAGGTAGTGGGTGAGATTCCCACGGGGGGCTAGGTCAGAAATGTATGCACTCACTACTGTAAGTGGCTCTGGATAAGGGCTTCAACAAAATAATTTAAAGGAAAATGTAAAATATATTTAGTAATGTTTGATTTCCTTGTCTTAACAGCATGTGCAATGAATTCTCTCAAATATTTCAACTCTGCCAGTTTGTTATGGTAAGCTGATGCCTCAGGGAGAAATTGCCTTGGTTTGATAAGCACTTAAGATGAAAAAAAATTCACACTCATTGAAAATCCAACACTTGTTAAGTACCCCTTTTTTCCTACAGGAAAACTCTCAGAATGCCCCTCTGGTCCATGCCACACTAGAGACTCTCCTGCGGTTCCTGAACTGGATTCCCCTGGGGTACATATTTGAGACCAAACTGATCAGCACTTTGGTTTACAAGGTAACTCAGCCCCAATGACTGTTCCCATGCAAAACAAATGACAGACCACCATTAATAATAACCTAATTTGTAAGGCTTGTTTCAATAATAAAGAAAACTAAGTAGAAATGATAATACAATTAGTCTATTACTTCCAGGCTGCATTGTCATTACTTTTTTAGCCGTTTTGACTTGTGGAAACTAGAAAAGGCAATTATGCTACAACTCCGCTCAGTCAGGTTCCTTGCGTTTAGTGTCTATCGAACACCAACCCGGCGACTGACCTTGTTTCCTTCTGTTTGTTCACAGTTTTTGAACGTGCCCATGTTCCGCAATGTGACATTAAAGTGCCTGACAGAGATTGCTGGCGTGAGCGTCAACCAGTACGAGGAGCAGTTTGTCAACCTGTTCACCCTCACCATGTGTCAGCTCAAACAGGTACACGCGCGCGCACGCACACACAGGCACCTTTGTCAACCTCTTTACCCTCACCATCCTCACTAACAGGACTAACACACCACCATGTGAACTCAGCAACCTCTGCTGGCCACTTCACCTCACTGTCATTACAACTGTATTGAAGCACTAAGAACTGAACTTTTTTTAACATTACAATGACTGCATGACTAAGCATTTCTCTGCCTTCACCAGATGCTCCCCCTGAACACAAATATCCGCCTGGCCTACTCAAACGGCAAGGACGACGAGCAGAACTTCATCCAGAACCTCAGCCTGTTCCTGTGCACGTTCCTCAAGGAGCACGGACAGCTGGTGGAGAAGAGGCCCAACCTCCGGGAGACACTCATGGAGGTAACATTAACGCCATTGACACTGATTAATAACAACAGGGCCACAGCTTACCCCACTGTCCTTCACAGCTTACCCCACTGTCCTTCACAGCTTACCCCACTGTCCTTCACAGCTTACCCCACTGTCCTTCACAGCTTACCCCACTGTCCTTCACAGCTTACCCCACTGTCCTTCACAGCTTACCCCACTGTCCTTCACAGCTTACCCCACTGTCCTTCACAGCTTACCCCACTGCCCTTCACTGCTTACCCCACTGCCCTTCACTGCTTACCCCACTGTCCTACACAGCTTACCCCACTGCCCTTCACTGCTTACCCCACTGCCCTTCACTGCTTACCCCACTGTCCTTCACTGTCAGGCCCCCAATCACTGAACTGTGCCATAACAACCCTTCTTTAACGACATGTAGTGAAAACAGGACTTTATAATATACTTCTGGTTGAATACGTTCTGCCCCTCCAGGCTCTGCACTACATGCTTCTGGTGTCTGAAGTGGAGGAGACGGAGATCTTCAAGATCTGTCTGGAGTACTGGAACCACCTGGCTGCCGAGCTGTACAGGGAGAGTCCCTTCTCTACCTCCACGTCCCCCCTGCTCTCTGGGAGTCAACACTTCGACGTGCCCCCGCGCCGGCACCTCTACCTGCCCGTCCTATCCAAGGTGGGTTGAAAAACACACAACCAAACATTTTTCATGTAGACCCTATTTCAAAAGATTTTCTCCGTACAAAGCCCTGGTGTGTGTTCATTCCTTCAAACAAAAGTTGATAAACATTTTGTCTTTCTCTACTGGACACATTTAGGTAGGTTGTCTATTTTTAATATCCTAGGGTGACCTTAATTCCTTCCAGCAGAAACTGTTGATTAAATGTTTTTCAACTAAAAAGTTTTATTTGGTAAAGTCAGTACACCCCGGTGTTCTGCTTGCTTTTCCTATACTTACCCAGATGACGTCCCTCTATGGTAACGATAACTTCATACTTAAAGGTGCCCACTGACTGCCTGTCTGGTGTGTGTTCTGCCCGGTAACAGGTACGCATGTTGATGGTGAGCCGCATGGCCAAGCCGGAGGAGGTGCTGGTGGTGGAGAACGACCAGGGGGAGGTGGTCCGGGAGTTCATGAAGGACACGGACTCCATCAACCTCTACAAGAACATGAGGGAGACACTGGGTGAGTTGACAACGATGGACCAGACACACAACCCACACAGTCCATCTGACACTACCTCCCTCACTCCCCCTCCCCCCAGTCTACCTGACCCATCTGGACTACGCGGACACGGAGCGCATCATGACCGAGAAGCTGCACAACCAGGTGAACGGCACCGAGTGGTCCTGGAGGAACCTGAACACGCTGTGCTGGGCCATCGGTTCCATCAGCGGGGCCATGCACGAGGAGGACGAGAAGCGCTTCCTGGTCACCGTCATCAAGGTCCGTGGTACTACGTATGTGTGAGATGCGCTCGTGGCAACACAGACCCGCTCAGTCAGCTATGGTCTCAAACAGTACAACGCGCGGTCTCAAACAGTACAATGCGCGGTCTCAAACAGTACAGCGCGCGGTCTCATACAGTACAGCGCGCGGTCTCATACAGTACAGCGCGCGGTCTCATACAGTACAGCGCGCGGTCTCATACAGTACAGCGCGCGGTCTCAAACAGTACAGCGCGCGGTCTCAAACAGTACAGCGCGCGGTCTC
>JACXGI010001312.1:59007-79971 GCA_016801175.1 Esox masquinongy
ACAGTACAGCGCGCGGTCTCATACAGTACAGCGCGCGGTCTCATACAGTACAGCGCGCGGTCTCATACAGTACAGCGCGCGGTCTCAAACAGTTTCCTGTGGATGGTGATACTGGTCTTTGGTGAGCCATTAACCATGGAGGCGTCGCAGCCCAACTAAGCATCTAGCATGCGTTCAAGTACATCAGTGGAAATGGAATGGTCCCCAACACTTCTTCAGTAGCGATTGTTGATTGGCTGGTTGGATGTACTGAGTTATGTCGATGTATAACTGACCGTCTGTGTCGTTTTCCTGCTGTGTCTCCAGGACCTGCTGGGCCTCTGTGAGCAGAAGCGGGGCAAAGACAACAAGGCCATCATCGCCTCCAACATCATGTACATTGTGGGCCAGTACCCGCGCTTCCTCCGAGCCCACTGGAAGTTCCTCAAGACGGTCGTCAACAAGCTCTTTGAGTTCATGCACGGTGAGCCACTTTGATTCATGGTTTGTCTACCTCAATAAAGATTCAGGAAAACGGAGTTCTCACTTTTCCTGTGTGGATAGTTCAGTGTGCATATGCGGAAAATATTGTTTTGTTAATTTTTCATTAGAAGGAACCGAAACAGTTGCAACACGAAGTAGAAATCAAGGCTTTTTTAAGAAACCCTGCTTTTTTTCTGCTTTGAAATTGTTCTGGTGAGCCCTAACGAACATCACCCAGGTGTTTTTGTTTTATTAACATTAAACCAAATTTGAATTCTCTGTTGCCCTGCAGAGACCCATGACGGCGTGCAGGACATGGCTTGCGACACCTTCATCAAAATCGCCCAGAAGTGCCGTAGGCATTTTGTCCAGGTTCAGGTGGGCGAGGTGATGCCCTTCATCGACGAGATCTTAAACAACATTAATACCATCATCTGTGACCTGCAGCCACAACAGGTACATGTCAAGTATACACACACCTGACGTGTATTACAACCTAAAATATTAGTCTGCTTCCCAGAAACCGAAAAATAAAAAAATACTATCTCATCAAATCTGTTTCTGAGGACACGCCCAAACTAACGACAAAAATGTTTTGAGCTGGCCGTTTCCAGCTAGTACGTCTACCACCTTCGGGGCGAGAAATTCTGTCTGATTTTATCTGGTCCGTTGGACCTGCCATGTTGACAAACTGGAGTTGGGCTAAAATTCCACTTGTTAGCCCATGGCCGTTGATTACCACACCACCGTTCCATCAATAAAATGTCAATGTCTCATCCTCCCATTCAGGTGCACACATTCTACGAGGCGGTGGGCTACATGATCGGAGCCCAGACAGACCAAGCTGTGCAGGAGCACCTCATAGAGAAATACATGCTGCTGCCCAACCAGGTGTGGGACAGCATCATCCAGCAGGCCACCAAGGTTAGCCCCGCCCCCATTAATCAGCGTTTTGTTTAGTTTCAGGTTGGATGGATGTAACCCATTCACCGTCACAGTGCCTCAGCGACCTGTATACAAATGTGGGATGTCGCTGTACCAATGCCGACACGTTCAGTAGCAACATATCGTACCAATAGTGACATGGCACTGGTCACGTGGTTCAGCTGGAGCTTGCAGTGCCAGTACTGGTTGGATTCCTGTGGTGGAATTCAAAATGTTTGGGCTTCTTTTTCTGAACAGTTTAATTTATTTTTAAATGATTGTATTTTGCTAATTGCAATTGGTTGAACTGGAAATGCCCCCCTCCCTCCTGTCAGAACGTGGACATCCTAAAGGATGCAGAGACGGTGCGTCAGCTGGGTAGCATCCTGAAGACCAACGTGCGGGCCTGCAAGGCTGTGGGCCACCCCTTCGTGGTGCAGCTGGGACGCATCTACCTGGACATGCTGAACGTTTACAAGTGTCTGAGTGAGAACATCTCCTCGGCCATCCAGACCAACGGTGAGACCAGGGCCTGCGTGTGGACCAGCTGGTGGGCTTGACCGTCTGAACCATTTCTCTGAGTGTGCCCCTGTCTGACTGTGTTGCACGTCTTTTGTGTTCCTCAGTGTGTGTTCACCAAACGGTCTGACGTCTTACCGACGACCGTGCGCCTAGAAGCATTTGAGATGTATTAGCTGAGTAACAGCTCTCCCTCGTGCTAACTTGCTTGAACCTAGTGTCGCTGTGCTAAACCCCATGTTATCATCGTGCTAACTACCTCTGTCTCTTGTTTCTCCAAGGAGAGATGGTGACAAAGCAGCCCTTGATCCGGAGTATGAGGACAGTGAAGAGAGAGACCCTCAAGCTTATCTCTGGCTGGGTCAGCCGCTCCAACGACCCGCAAATGGTGAGCCTGTCTATCACCCCTGCCCACCTTGAGTACTTTTAACCAGGGGGTCAAATACATACTCTTAGATAACTTCAACTGCTTGGCCTCAGGTACAACCTTAGCCCGAGGTACTAGCAGATTGAAAATACCTTATTTAACCATTTGTGCCCCTTAAACGTAATGATAGGGTCTGTAAATGTCTAGGCCTAAACGATTTCCTTGTCCCCCACCACTTCATCTGACTGCCTAACTTTGCTCTAACATTAGATTGAATGTATGTATTAACTAGTTATGTAACACCATTTTGCCGTATTACAGGTTGGAGAGAACTTTGTCCCTCCCCTGCTTGAGGCAGTGCTGATCGACTACCAACGCAACGTTCCTGCCGCCAGGGAACCCGAAGTGCTCAGCACCATGGCGACCATCGTCAACAAACTGGGTGGACACATCACCGGGGAAATCCCCAAGATCTTTGATGCAGTCTTCGAGTGCACTTTGAACATGATCAACAAAGTATGTTACAGATGTTTCCTTCACTATACGATATACTACTATTATAGCAATGTAGTAACATGCTATAATGTGTTATTTTGCGGCCTTGTCAAATTCAGTGCTTCCTCTACAATGGACTTCACTGGCCAAAATGGCTGCCACAATAACAATGTAGTTCATGGGCCCCACATCTCTCTTGCATGGGTGTTGGGGATAAATTTGTACTACAGACAGTTTTAAGTCTATCTAGTACGATAGGAGTAACTTTTGCAAGATTGGTTTCTGGAATTGTATTTGTAACAAACAAAATCTGCATCTGTCTGACTTTGTATGCTGCTCTTGCTTATGGCTAGTCTAACCTATCAGTCTTTATTCCCCATTGAAAGAAACCCCACTGACCTTGTCCATGTTTTTCTCCACTCCAGGACTTTGAGGAATACCCCGAGCATAGGACCCATTTCTTCTACCTCCTCCAAGCGGTTAATTCGCAATGCTTCCCGGCCTTCCTGTCCATTCCCCCAGCCCAGTTCAAGCTGGTCCTGGACTCCATCATCTGGGCATTCAAACACACCATGAGGAATGTCGCAGACACTGGTATGACCCGCCATATCTGTTAGCCTTACCTGACCATTTATAAATGATGTGACCATTGCAAGTTTATCACTATGTACGATGGTGAATGAGCCAGTCCAATTCCTATGGTGAAATGCCGCTAAACATCTACATTTGTAGTCTTGGACCAAGAAACCATTTTCAATGGATCGTCATTGAGAGTTTCTTTTCAGGCTTAGACTAGACTTACTCTGAGTTTGGAAAGTTTTCCTGTAGGACCCTTTTGTAATACTCCTTTGTTCTCATCGGTAATTACGGAGCCATTCCTCACACCAGTCTGTCTTCCAGGTCTGCAGATTCTCTACACACTGCTGCAGAACGTGGCCCAGGAAGAGGCCGCAGCGCAGAGCTTCTACCAGACATACTTCTGTGACATCCTTCAGCACATCTTCTCTGTGGTCACAGATACCTCACACACAGCTGGTGAGGGGGTGGTGGAGTGGTGGCTGGCAGTTGTCATATGATTTCCCTTTTAATGTCCTCTGTGTGATATATAGTTAGAAGCCGAGTCAATGCGGATTGGTAAAATGGCAAAATTATTATAACTTTACCTGAAATGTCTAGTTTTTTCAGAAATCCCATTGTAAGATTACCGAAAGAAAGAAATTGTTTCTGGAAAACCTAGAAATTTTGGGAAACTGTGACCCTTAGTGAAAGAGTGATGGCTCCCAAACAAGTACAATTTCTTGATGTTCTTGATGTCCCCAGGTCTCACCATGCATGCTTCCATTCTCGCATACATGTTTAACCTGGTGGAGGAGGGTAAAATCAGCACAGCCCTCAACCCAGCTAGCCAAAACAACCAGGGCTACGTTCAGGAGTACGTGGCCAACCTGCTCAAAACAGCCTTCCCCCATCTACAAGAGTAAGTTCGTCATTCAGCATGCCTGGAAAGTTACATATTTGACACATGCTCCATTCTACAAAGACATTATTGATTTTGCAGCCTTGTCAAATTCATTGCTTCCTCTACAATGGACTTCACTGGCCAAAATAGTAACAGTAACAGTGTAGTTCATGGGCCCCGCATCCCTTTGACATGGTTGCAGGGGATACATTTACACTAAAAACAATAATAAATTGATTACAAGATCCTGTGCAAAGTTAGTAAATTTCCTGCAATTCTACAAATGTGTGTGCGATGAGTAACGCAAACATTATAACAGTCAATGGCCTAACTCGCAACAACTCGATACAGTTGGATCTTGTAATTTCTGACAAATTCTGATTTATTCTCAAAGATTTGAGATAATATTAGATTCAACTTTGTCATTGAACAGTTGCAAGTACAGTACAACTAAATACAGTTACCAGCTAACCAGAAGTGCAGAAAATGTCCAAGTATTAAGTATAGTGTATGTTACTAGTGGGGTAGTAGTTGTGCGGGTACAAATGGCAAATTCTAAATGACATTCTAGATGTGCAAACGAGGCAAATTGAAAGAGTGGGTGGTAAAGGTAGCATGTGCAACCAGGATACAGAGAAAGCAGCAAAGAGGTCCCCGATGTAGATGTGTATGTAACAACTGTAAAAATGCAAGCAAGATGGCAATTCTAGATGTTCAAAGAGGCACATTGAATGTGCAAGGTGCATGTGCAACTGAAATGCAGGGATAGCAGCAGTGAGGTTCCCGAGGTAGACACGTACCTGTAACAACTGAACACTTCCATTATCAGACTTTGCAAGGCAGTGTCAGAGTAGTACAAAGGGAATAGTGCAACAAGGTCCCTGAGAGGTGGTGGGGGGTGGGTATCGTTAGTGATGGGTCACAGAGTTCTCTGGGTCACAGTGTTAATCAGGGTTACAGTAGATGGGAAGAAACTGTTCCTGAGCCTGCTGGTGCGGGAATGACAAGACCTGTACCACCTGTCTGATGGTAGGAGGGCAAACAGTTTGTGGCATGGGTGTGAAGGGTCCCTGATGATCCCATGATCCCTGCGCATACACCGCTTGTGCTGGAGGTCTATGATGGCAGGAAGCTGGGCACCAGTGATGTGCTGGGCAGTTTTCACCACCCGTTGTAGGGCCTTCCGGTCAGCTACGGAGCAAGCGCTAAACCACACTGTGGCGCAGTTTGTCAGAATGCTCTCGATTGTGCAGCGGTAAAAGTTCACATGGGTCTTGGAGGACAGACAGGCTTTCTTCAGCCTCCTCAAAAAGTACAGGCACTGCTGCACCTTTTTGACCAGGGCTGAGGTGTTGAGGGTCCAGGAGAGGTCCTCGGAGATGTGGACACCCAGGAATTTGAAGCTGGTCACATGCTCCCCCTCAGCGCCATCGATTACAACTGGGGCATGACTGCAGCCCTCAGACTTACTATAATCCACACTGAGCTCCTTGGTTTTCATTGCGTTGAGGGTCAGGTTGTTGTCAGCGCACCATGCCGCCAAGCGCTTGATCTCTTCCCCTGTAGGCTGACTTATCATTGTCACTGATCAGGCCTACCACCATGGTGTCGTCTGCGAACTTGACGATGGTGTTGGAACTGTGTACAGGAGCGCAGTCGTGGGTGAAGAGGAGGCTTAGCACACAGCCTTGTGGAACACCAGAGTTCAGAACTCGCATGTCAAGAGAAAAACCGCTGACACCCTACCCAGTTTAGAAATGTCACTTGGTGAATTTACTAGTTTCTTCAAAATAAAATAAACGAATTACCCAGATTCACATGCCCCACAGTTTGGAAACCCTTGCTGTAAGTATAAAGATGGGTGAATATTCTGATTTTGACTCTTTTTATCCCAGTGCTCAGGTGAAGGTGTTTGTAACAGGCCTGTTCAGCTTGAACCAGGACATCCCTGCCTTCAAGGAGCACCTGAGGGACTTCCTGGTGCAAATCAAGGTGGGTCAGTCACCTGTCTGTACAGACACAGGTGAAGGTGCGAGCACTTAGTAACTTGTGGGACCTTGTGTTTATCAGTCTGAGAAATGTCAGACCACTTGAGTCTGCTAACTGGACTGTTAACCTTACAGTTGTTCTCATACTAAACCTTGCACACCCCCTGTCAGGAGTTTGCCGGTGAGGACACCACAGACTTGTTTCTGGAGGAGCGGGAGACATCACTGCGGCAGGCCCAGGAGGAGAAACACAAGCTGCAAATGTCAGTCCCCGGCATTCTGAACCCCCACGAGCTCCCCGAGGAGATGTGCGACTGAGCGCATAAGAACAAACACAGCCAAGAACATGTACAATTTTTGAAGAAGGAAAAAAAATGCTGGGAGCTCCTCTTGTCAATAGTGTGGGTGTGTTTTTCAGGTGTGTGCGTGTGCGTGTGCGTGTGTGTGTGTGGCATTGTGAGGAGGAAGATGCGGCGACAGGAGGTGCTCTCAGCACTCGGTTGTTTGTCGACCAAATCATTACCAATATGTAAATGAGAATTGCGCCTCCGATCCGTGCTACTTCCACTTTTTTGGATATGGATGCGTTTTATACAGTTGTTTGTGAAATAATAGTTTCTCCTTTTCCCTTGCTATTTCCAGCTTTATGGTTTTGGTCATCCTTTCAGTTTAGACATGCATGAAGGTGAAAGAAATAATTATTTTTAACCGCCTCTCTTCCTATTCCCCCCACCAACATCCAAATACATTTGTTTATATGTAAGATAGGCTGAAAGTGCACTCACAAAGGTTACTTTAAATGCTGTAGTGTCTGAAAATGCTTCAGTAGAAAAATGTGTTTTTCTGAGGAGCTGTGTGGCCTGCAGATGAATGTGACAAAGGTTGTAAATGATGCTGCTTCCTTTGTTTTTGTTTTGTCATCAGTTTTGCGTTTGAGTCCGGACTTGTTTGCACCCTAAACTGACTGCTCTGAAATTTGGATGAGAATGTTCAATCAAAGAGAGGTTCTGTGCATATCATCCATTTTGTAAAGCTGTCTTAGTACAATGGGAACATAAAGTTGGTTATTTTTACAAAACTGTGTTCTGTACTTACTTGCATCTCGATACATTACAGTGAGCTTAATATATATTACATTACCACTGGTGACAAACAACTGTTTGATTTATTTACTGAGGTATTGAGGGGTGTGGAAAACACAATATAAAGTGTTCAATCATCAAATATATTCAAGCCAATTACTGAATGAGTTCATTTGAAACTGAACTAACATGCTATATTGTTAAAGGAACGATATAGCAACTTAAAAGATGAGAATCTAAAAGGAAATACATTAGAAAATAATGAAAAATGGGTGGTATGACAACGCTGCTCTGTAATTCCCAAGTCATAACAAGCTAATAAAATGTCTGCAGCGGTGGTCTAGGCTGATGCTCTCTTTGCTGTCAATTGAATGAGACGCCATTTATAAACAGTTCTTGCTTATTGAGTAACCGCGAGACTGGCGGAAAAAGTCGAACTAAGCGAAGGAGACAGAACGGAAAGTTACGAATTATTAACATGCTGTGCCCCCCCCTTTTCAATATGGCTGCCGTATCTACTCTCTCCACTAACGTTCCGATTGGAGACTGACTCGACTCTGTATCTTAGTGCCTGATAGTTTTTGTCTTTATCAACGGTATTTGGAAACAAATTAAATCTGCATCTACTGTCCCTTATTTTATTTAATGCATTTGCAAACCTTCACTAACCACTAACGTCGGGCCTTTTCCCAAAACAACCAGGTGCCAACAATTCGTATCTATCAACAATTTCCAATGGTTTGACTACACTTTTCGCTCGTTCTTTTCTTAATGAACAATGTGTGAAAACTGCGCCGAGCTGGTGGAGGTTTTAAATGAAAGTAAGTAAACATTATTTTCTATGAAATGGTTTTCTGCCGTAGTGGTCACCTATGCTAGCTAGCTAAGTCAGGCTACCTGAGTGAGTCTGGACAGTTAACGCTAGCTTGCTAACCACACTGTTAGCCATGTCGGATTGTTCTCCACTTTTGCCGTTTCTGATTTCAATACACTAGCCATACATCTACAAATATTAGGCCATGTCTTTAAATGGTATGAGTTGGATGTAAATGGAACCTTGTCTGCAACTTTAAGGCCTGTCTGTCAAAAAATCGCTGCAGGGTGTCTGGCTGAAGTACTAGTACTAGTGGACTGGCTAACTAGCTAGAGATTCTAAACATTAAGTTAGCAGTCGTTAGCTAGCTATATAGTTAGCATGCAATGACTATCCCATTTGTAACTTGGTTTTGTAAGGTAACTACCTTGCTACTTAGTAGCGTAACTTGAAAGTTCGGTAACGGTCCGACTAGAATTTGGGTCAGACTTGTAATTCGCTAATTGTAACTAGTTACTGTACATAACTAAGTACCACATGTTTTGTACACATTATGCCCTTTTAGTCCTGGCCTTGCTGCTGGAACGACAGCATTCAAGAGAAGTGGAACTGGCTTTATGCAGGCGTGTTAGCTTATGCTACCTATATAACAAGCCTGTATGTTTGTGATAAATATGTTTATTTGGTAGGTGGTTTGTCCAACTAGACAGTTGTAGTAAACTAGCTAGTTGTGTTCAGTTAGCTTAAAAACTGACTGGTTCGTTCCATGTTTACTGACCATAATTATATGGCTAGGTTATTGGTTTTAATGTATTGATGAGCACGCGCTGTGCAGTATGTAAAAGAATTGTGAATGTCATTGAAAACGACAGTTTATCATTCATTTTGCTGCATAACAAATATTGTCTAGTTAGCTAGGTAAGTACATTTTAATTTAGCATTCTAGCTAAGCATACAACATATGCTAACTTGTTATTTCGACTCATTTGAGTTTTTCTAGATAAGGTCTCTAGCTAATAACTATAATGTTATCATTAATAAAATATGCATGAGGATGTCATTGGGTTAATTTCATACTGCAGATTGAAAACTCTTAACAGAGCGTCTTTGGCTATGTGCAACGTTGGCTAGTTATTACTGTAGCTAAGTAGGCCATAATATGCTTTAACGGCGTATATATGCGAATAAACAAAGGCCCATTTTTGATTTTTTTATATGGTTAACTCCATTGCATTACTTGCTACATCTGGAATTAGCTACAATACTTTGCAAGTGGTGTATTTGTGTTTTACCTAGCTAGCTTACTGAGCTCGGAAAGGCATTGTGGTTGATCGCAAGAAGACCCCCGTTTTGTGGCCTGTTGACCTATGAAAATGAATATCAAATGTCGTGATATTTTCTCATTCGTTTTCTGTGTAGTTGGCTGTGTGCTCTTTTAGTTTTGAATGTCTTATGGAAATGCCACCTGCCAGTGGCTGCTGTCTATGCGTTACTGGCAGTCTGACATGACCAAAAGTTTGCTCCTTTTTCAAGTCAGTTTTGTTTACAATTGTTTCCATGTCTTGCCTAGTCCCAGAGGGCAAGTGGTCATGTGTATTGTAGGTTACATTTGAAAGGTGGCACATGATGGTGCCTCTCAAGGGATCTTTGTGTCAATACACTTTAAAACAAGATTAATGGAATGTAACTTATCCCTTCTGACAACATGTGTTTCTTCCAATGAGCCATGACACTGTTGGTGCTTACATTTATTGGTGGTTTGTATCCCAATTCCGGAAAGAGAAATTATAGGCCTATTTGTGATCTGTGCATTTCAGTTTGGCCTATAATCAGTGGACTTGTTCCTAAGGCTATAATTATAAGTGTGTGGAGGAGTAGGCATAAGTCAGTGCACTGGTGTTCCAGAAGGATCTCCTTTTGTTTTTTCTTAAGCAGTACACTCTGTCTCTGGTCCACTTGTCCAGTGTCCTGAGTTTTGATGTTGGCAACACTGGAATGTGCTTTCACAGGCCTTGAGAGCTCATATTCGTCTGCAGTTTTACCTTTGATAAGTATTCTTTTTTCAACAGAACAGAGCGCACCCACAGTTTGTTTTAAAGTATGTGTGCTGCCAGGGGATAAGTGAGGGACTTGTCGTCTGTGTCAGGCTTGTCTGTGAGACTGGCAGCCCCATGTGTGCTTTCAGCTGATGACCCTTCACCTCAAATTTGCTGTAGCGGCGCGCATGGAACACAGTGTGTTTTGTGTGTGTGTATTGTGTGTGGCTGCATGCAAGGGACGTGAAGCACTTATGGTGATAATTAGGGGTCCCAGCTTCTGCTCTTCAAGTAAGTAAGTAGCATGCCTGCCATTGTCAGGCCCCCCTCCCAAACCCTCATTTTGCCTGGCACTGTGCTAGTCTAGCATATATTGGACCTTACTAATCAGGTGGTTTGAATCCTGAATGCTGATTTGTTGATAGCCGGGTATGACATCGCATCACTTTTTGCTGCTCTAATTGCATTGGTAATTGGTTTATAAAAGCAATAAGGCATCTCAGAGATTTGTGATACATTGCCAGTATACCACGGCTGAGCACTTTGTCCAGGCACTCCGCAATGAGTCATGCCTTAGAACAGCTCTTAGCTGTGGAATATTGGCCATATACCACACCTCCTTGTGCTTTATTGCTTACCAAGCTGTGATTTGGGACCAGCTTTTCTTGCCTAACAGGGTTTCTGTATGTACTACAGTAAGGTGTTAACCTTTTTTAAAAATGTCTTAAATTGCCTGACCTCAATTTTCAAATGTCCTGAAAATGTGAGCTCACATGACTACAGTGTTTTTGCAGCTGAGTAGCTATTGTAACAACAGCAAAATAATATTTTTATATTGCATTTTAAACTATGTAATAGTTCCAAGATCTCTGGGTGGGTGTCTCTGTCTGGGTGGGTGTCTCTGTCTGGGTGGGTGTCTCTGTCTGGGTGGGTGTCTCTGTCTGGGTGGGTGTCTCTGTCTGGGTCTGTCTGTCTGTCTGTCTGTCTGTCTGGGTCTGTCTGTCTGTCTGTCTGTCTGTCTGTCTGTCTGTCTGTCTGGGTCTGTCTGTCTGGGTCTGTCTGTCTGTCTGGGTCTGTCTGTCTGTCTGGGTGTGTCTGTCTGTCTCTGTGTTTGTCTGTCTGTCTCTGTGTTTGTCTGTCTGTCTCTGTGTCTGGGTGTGGCTGTCTGGGTGTCTGTCTCTGTGTCTGGGTGTGGCTGTCTGGGTGTGGCTGTCTGGGTGTGGCTGTCTGGGTGTGGCTGTCTGTCTGTCTGGGTTTCTGTCTGTCTGTCTGGGTGTCTGTCTGTCTGTCTGTCTGTCTGGGTTTCTGTCTGTCTGTGTGTGGGTCTGTGTGTGGGTCTGTCTGTCTGTGGGTCTGTGGGTCTGTGGGTCTGTCTGTCTGTCTGTCTGTCTGTCTGTCTGTCTGTCTGTCTCTGGGTGTCAGCCTGTGCCAACTGTTTTGAAATGGCCAACTCATAGCCATTTCGAAGCAGTGCCTCTAGCTTGGCTAGTTGGCTTACCAATCGGCTAGCTAGTAAACTATTTGGCGCTTAAATAATTTTGCCTGCCAATTAAGTGAATTGTCCTTAAGATTACCATAACAGAAGGGCCTGCCCGTTCCTGTTTTTGTTTGATCAGTTAGCACCAGTATCACTGTAGAACTTGTTGCTGCTGTCAATATCGAGGTCTACAGCAAATGCCTTACGCCAAAGATATTGATATGGCTTTAAAATAAGGAGCTCAAGGAACGTGAATCGGCCGTTGTGAGTGGATCAACCTTATTGGGAAGCAGGCTATGATAGCAACTTTTTTTAGGATATATTAACATTGTAGTTTAGATTGATCACATGGCTACTTTTAGACAATGTATGTTGAGGTAGCGATCTAGCTTTAAGGCACTTTTTTAATGTGTTATTGTAATCATTGTAGCATTCTACTGAGATGGCATTGATGTGAAAGTCCATATTTACTAGAACCACTGTAGTAAGCGGATGTCAATAAGCCTACGGAGGAATTAAGTAAAATGACACACTGACCTGATAATATTCAGAAATTAATAGCCTTTGTTAAAATAACCAGCTTAATATTTTTTACTAATTTCAAAGGGAAAATTTTAGCAGGTTTGTTCTACTTATAGGCCTCAAGTAGCATTAATTTGCATTGAAAATGTATTTAATTCAACTTAATGGAGCCTGTAGTTACCCTGTTTCATTACTTAATGTAACAATCCAAACTGACCCTAGATCTGAGAGCATGTTAGTACATGTTGTGTGTATGTTTGTGTTCAACATGTATTTTTATCTTGTCGACCTACCACATTCTGAAGTTCGGTCAGGAAAAAGCAAGCAATTCAATCAGCCTCTAAAGCCAACTACTTTATTAACGCTGTCAGCAGTAACGCTCTGCCCTGCTGAGAACTGCTGAGGTTCAGGCGCCTGTTTTACCTCGCTATTGTTTTTGTTACCAAGCTCAATGCTTTGCGGTCTGGACAATGGCTGGGATATCCAGATCCTCTTATCTGAGGTTGATCGCTATGTTTTTGGTACTGGCCCACCAAACACAATGATGTGGATTGTTTTATGACGGGAGCTGGGAATTTTTTTCCATTCGAAGATGAAAAACAGAAAGAAAAGGACATGCATTTAGAGACACACACACACACACACACACACACACACTCACACACACGTCAGAGTCGGCAAGGTGCCCCGGTGAGCCTTTAAAATTCTGTTTGGGTCTTCATCTCGGTCACGTACCAAGGAACGCTCCCGGTTGCCTGGACACAAGTTCCACTTTTTGTTAACAGTTTGTCTTGGCAGTGAGTTGGCATAGCTCCCGTGAACACAGACTGGGTTACTTTTATGCCCTGTGCATAACAAGAATGAGAAATGTTAGGCTTGTTTAAAGGTGTGGAAGAAAACTCTCGGTGGGTTTTGCATGCACCATGTTAGTCACTTGTTACATTTTTTGTATTTAGGCTGTACCTTCTCAAAGTTGACACTTTTTCACAGAAACGCAATATGTAAAATACAACATAATCGCTGTCAGATGAAAGCCTGTTATCTCTATCTTATGAAAACGTTTTTAGCTGTTTTGAGTGTTTTTCTTGGTTTGGCTTGAGTCCTCAAATGTGCAGAGTACGTTGAAGTGAGTTACTTTTATCAGTGAATCTCTAAATACATTTAACAATTGACTAATGCAGGCTAATTTATTTCATTAGCAATTTATCTCAGCCCAATTTGCAGTCTTGGCAAGTCATGTGAAACAACAACACTTTTTCCACTTCTAAAACCAGAAAATTGGCCGTTGGTACAAAAACAACACAAACTTTGCTCCCAATATTGGAAGGTGGTTGCAGCAAAAAAGATATGTCCCAAATGTAGTCTCCCCATAATCGCCAATGTCTTTCATTTACACCAACTACTTTTCGGTAAGTCAGAGGGGACTGAAATGCTTCAGGGTTGGGCAAAGTCTTGGCTGTTCTGTACCGTCAACAGAAATGTTAGAGCTAAACCTTCGATAAAGTGGATTGCCTGAAGGGGATCCCGGCTGTGCCTGGTGCTCATCTCCTGCGTTAGACTCTGACCCAGGCACATTTCTCGCCAGAGGCCTCTTGAAACTTCTACCAGTCATACTGGGGTTTATGCTAGTGGGAGAATTTGATTTGGTTATGTATTGATCGTTGTTCTTTGCAATTATATTTTTCGCAGCATGTTGTCTTTCCTTCGTAGCTTGAACTTGAGTTCTCTGAAACAGTTGGTTTAAGTGCTTTATGTCCGATATCTACTCAAAACAGGGCTGCCCGAACGTCTTCTCATAACAGTCTTGTCCTTTTTTAGCAGATGAGTTTTTGGCTTTGTTTGGAATGTCAAATTCAGTCTATGTGCATTGAACTGCATTCACATCCTTGTCTCCTCTCTCTCCCATCCAGTATCGGATGCAGACAGCACAGAAGGCCTCCAGCTGAAGAAGGAGCATGCCTTACGAGTGTTCAGCTATATCAGCTCATGGACCCAGAGGTCAGTCTCCCGGACGCTCTCCTCTCTTCCCTCGGCATTCATAATTCGTCCACGTCTATATCCCAAATGATACCCTATTCCCTGTATAGTGCACTTCTTTTGACCACGGTTCTACGCGATCTGTTCTAAAGTGGTTAAGCATTTAGAGGAAAGACTGTCGGTTGGAACACAGCCCATAATTCATTAATGTCTCAAAGGCTTGGATATGGTCCTGGACAGCGCTAGCTCTACCTGAAGACGTTAGCCGCCCTTTATTCATCATGTGTAATCACTGCCGGCTGAGTAAGGTGTTTTAGGGAGTAGATTAACATGTAGACCAGATAAGGTCACTGGAGGACAAGTGGGTCATAAATTATAGGTTTTCTTTTACTGTTGTCTGCTTTGCTGTGTGTATGTCCTAGTTTTACTATACTTGTGAGGACCTTTCTAGTCTTTTTGGCTTATAGGTTAGGTTTTAGGGTAACTATTGGGCTTACTGCTGGAATGGACCATAGTCACAGTAACGTTTTTAAAGGGTGAGCAGCTGTTGAACAACTTCCAGTGATCCACAGACATGCTGCAAGAAAGCAGCTCTTCTGTAAAGCAAGGCTTGTATTAAGCAGCATAGCTTCCAGTCTTTTTCGTCATTACAAAGGCCGTTGCTGTGATGAAGCAGATGCTCAGAAAGAAACAGGCAATGAAATATTAATGATAAACAATCTCAAGAATCCTAAAACATTTGAACATTTTGAAATTCACCCTGCACATATCGAAAGGTTCGTTATATTATTTAAAGATTCTAATAAAACATTCAACGTGGTAACTGCAAAAACTAAGCCTAGCCTATTTAAAGGAAAGGTTCACAATTTTTGATCCTGGTGCCTTTTTTCAGATTATCTAGCCTAATCCTGGACTGTGGAGACATTCTTTTTTGGAATTGGTACAGTTTTAAGAGTTTACGATTTTTCCTGCTGTCTCTCTCTAGGCTGAAATGGAACTAAGCAGGGCAACCGAAAATATGATACATGTGTAATGTAGAGTCTGTCCAGAGCTCTGTTAGCCTACCATCTGAACCTTGAGGTGTGCACAGAGGGGGAGCCCTACCACCTGTCATGAATGTATTTCTTTGGTGTGTTCTTGTCAAGAAAAGTGAATTGTGTACAAGTAGATCATGTGACAATTTCAATTTCTCTGATGTTTTGTCACTGCAAACCCTGATGCTGGTAACATGACGGTATGTTCTTGTCATAACATTAGAGAAAAATCTGTTGGGTCCCCACAAGGATAGTAAAAACTAGATTTTCTGGCTTAGCAGGTAGGGAGAAACTTCCAATTAGGGTTAGCCATTAGGGCTAGGTTATGTTTAGGCATTGCAGGTCTGAGGGCTGGACATCATGGCTAGATTAAGTTTAGGTGTACATTTTAGGATTAGGTTTAATTTAGGGTTAAGGTTTGTTTATTTTTGTGTCTGTCTGTCTTTGTTTCTGTCTGAGAAAAAAAACAGAGGGAATTGTTGACCTTTACATGTTCTCCCACTCTTTCCGAGTTGAGACAAATGTGCTGACGTAGGTGAGAAGGTTTTGACCGGAGACATTTCTCTGGTTTTGCATTCTTCTCTAAGTTTCTGATTAGTGGGATAGGCCAAGGGTTTTCAAACTGGGCTACTCAGAACCTTTGGCTTCTGCTGGAAACGGCCGTATTCTTCACTAACTTAACTACTGGTTTTAATATAGCCCTTTATCTGTTAAAAATGAGGTGGTCATAGGATCAACATTACTGTTGCCCACTCTGAAAATCATATTTTTCCTATCCATTACATTTATGTTATGGTCAGGTTTTTATGAGATGCATTCACTTTAGCTTGTTTCCCCCCATTTGAATTGAATGGTGCTGCATTAGTCTGTTGCAATTGTTGCAATAAACCCATATGTGCTTTAAAAAAAGTTATTTCTTTTAATAACTGCAGTTATGTTGCATGTGTTTCTGATGTAATATATCTTGCCAGCTGCTGGTGGGTGGTTATTTAGAAATAATCTCAGAAATAATATATATATATGTTATGGGAAATAAATCATATTTACACTAAATGGTCACGTAAATCATCAGCTCTAGCCATAGTCTTTTGTGTGGGGTTGGGCCTAATATCAGTGCAATTCGTAAGGTCCACACTTCAATCAGGTGAAAACCTGCCCGCTCGACACATTTATTTTAAAGTCTACAGCCTGAAAGGAGCCCTGCTTCCTCGTCATATTGTTTTCCCACTCTCAAAAGTGGTCTTTTCAAAAAGGGCTGAGAGAGTCTTGGGAGCTCCAGAGCAAGGTAGTCTTTGAGACTGCTTCTGATGGCTGAAAATGTATATGTACTTTTGATGTTGTGGTTTGCTTACAACCATGAAATGTAGATAGCAGGGTTTTCACTGACAGAAATGGGCTATTTATGCTATGTGTGGGAATGTGGAATTTTGATGGCACATAATATGTTAATAACATATTAATGTGTTTATAGGTAAATGGAGAAGCAGTGAATTGATACTTCCCTTTAACCTTTTTAACGACACCTTTTCTGAGTCTCAATTCAAATTACGCAAGTAGACACTATGAAAAAATGAAGATAAACTCAGTTCATGTCACACAACATTGCCGTACCATGTGCTACTAGCAGCATTATAGCCACAGACTGTATAAAACACAATTATATAAGTAGTTGGCATCCTGTTCTCTTTCTGAGAAATAAGCATATTATCCAGATAGGCCACTTATATTTTCAACAATGTAGACAGAAGTGTTCTTAACAATTTAACTGTTTTACCTTGTTAGCAAGTAAATATTTTCAAGTTTGCATCATAACTATAAGCTGGCTACTCATTAGCATATGTTCATGTGATTGCAAGTTTGCTTATGAAACCCATATTAATGTTGTATGCAGCCTGCAACAACTAGACTGTCCTTATTGGTGGATATGCCTTATCCATGGTTCTGATGAGATTTCTAACAAAAAGGACATTTTCTTTGTCCGACTTGAAACTGAATTACTACAACATTTATAATTTCACAAGATTTGAATGAATTACAATCGTGCTACAATATACTGTATCTATCAGGAATTGTCCATAAGGTAAAAACAAACAAAAAATTGACGACTTAAGGCCTACTCCATAAAAAACTAAAGGTTTTTTTTATAGAATAGTCCATAGAAAGACACAATTCCCACTGCTCCCAAACAGAATTCGTCCCACATGAATGTACCTCAAAATAGATCAAGGGCTGGATTGAATTTATCTTCAAAACAGTACATGTGCTGTATTTTCAGTCCACATGACTTATTTGGATATATGGACTCTTATTTTGCAATTACCCCAATTTAGGCTGTTCTTCTGTTTTATTTAGCTATGATGAGAACAAAGCAAAGAAAGTGCCAAAATGGTTTTTGATAGATGCATTATAGAGTGTGCTGCTACTCACTTTTGGGATGTACGGAACCTCATTCATACTTCCCTCTCTGTCTTTCTCTGTACCTTGGTTTTCCTCTCTCTCTGCAGGCAATGTTTGTGCTGTTTCAAGGAGTACAAGCACTTGGAGGTGTTCAACCAGCTGGTCTACGCCCTCATCAACCTGGTCATCGCCCAGGTCACCAGCCTGAGGGACCACCTCTGCCGCGCCACCAGCCAAGCGGGGGACACGGAAGCCGGATGCGGAGCGGAGAGGGCAAGCACAGAATGGGGCGGGGCCGATGGAACCGGAGTAGGAGGAGCCGGGCCACAGCCTCCGCCCTCGCCCGGCGAGGACGAGCCGCTGAACGTGGAGAGAGACTCGGCGGAGGAGGACGCGGCCGGGGATTTGCCGGAGCCGAACCAGAATAAGAACGACCAGAATCAGGGCGACGGGCCAAGCCAGGCCCAACAAGAGGCGCCCAGGCCGGAGGAGTGTAGTAGTGGCAGCGGGCTGTCTGGTTCTGGTACTGTGGCTAACTGTTTGGACAGCCAGGCCCAGGCAGACCCGTTTGGTTCATGGAGCACGGAGGACCGGGAAAAGCTACTGCTTTGCGCCGCCAAGATCTTCCAGATCCAGTTCCCACTGTATACAGCCTACAAACACAATACCCACCCCACCATAGAGGTAATGGCATAATGTGTACCCTGGTACAACGCATAGAATACCTAGGCACCCTCAAGGCTCTACACTGGAGTGCCAGGGACATCGCCAGACTTGCGAGAGACTCGGGCGTTAGGCAGATTGTTAGCTCCCGTTGCGCGTGTTTTTTTAACACCATCCCGGCTGCGTTAATGTCAGCTCACAAAACAAGCAGCCATCCTCTGCGCACGGTTATGAAAAGCTATTTTTGGAGTTGGATCAAAAGCCCAGGCCTAATAACGTCACTGAGGAGCACGTGCCCCTAAAGTGAGAGATCTACGTGCAGAAATGCATTGATGAGCACAATTTGATTTTCCGGGCTTATCAGTCTCTTAGGCTTCTTATCTATGCTACCAATATTATGAATGCCCATAGAGAAAAAAATGAAATGGCTGTCCATTTCAATTGACCTTAAATAGCGGATCTGGCCCTTTCATTGTGCTTCTAAGCAAAAGAGGAAGATGTGGTTTTTGGTAAATGTTGCCACTATTTTAAACGAATGACCAATTGATTAAACTTTACGTTTCTCATGTAGCAGTTGCAATTGCTGTACTGAGGTACCATTTTCTGATTGTGCACAAGCATGTCCAGTAGTTCCTATCAGCTTATAAACGTGTGCTCCACAGACAGGGATAGCAACTTGCTGAAAACTAATTTACCAGACAGAGGGCCAGTTTATTTTGTATTCCAGGACTGGGCTTAATCTATGTCTGTGAAACCAACCCATAGTGTTAGGTTAAGCTTTTAAGCCAATAGTGGCTAAACAGAGCAATGATAATTTCAATGATGCATTGGTTAGATAGTATTTGGGAGCTTGCTGCTTCTGATACGCGTGAGATTTGTTCACGAGGTTATGCCGCGGAAAATGTGAGAACTCCTTTTATTTATTTACGAAGAGTTTCTGCAAGCTTCATTACATGACCTGAGCGCAGCTGAGACGGTGTTAATGAAACGCATGCAGATGAGAGTTTTATTATGAAACAGCAGCTCAGCTGTATTTTTGGGGTTGACGTAGGACCTCGCATAAACCAATACCTTGCTTTTAGAAAACTTACTTTTTTAGTTGTGTATGCATGTTTAATTGTCGAACTGTAGAACCCTGACCCTTACACTTACATGATATTTATTTTACTATTCTGTTCTGAATTACGTATTGTTTGGGTGTCACTGTTTTGGACATTTACCGTTTTTCGATGTTTCAGAAATTATGTTTGGGGTTTACAATATTCACATTGAAATGAAGGACCAAGATCATGGACACAACTGTAGACACTTGGCTACAATTTTTGGCTACAAATTTGGTCAACTCATCTCCACATTGTGCAATGACAGTTGTTGTCCCCTTTAGCTCAGTTAGTAGAGCATGGCGCATACTGAGTTACATGGGTTGTGGGTTTGATTTCCAAAGGCATTCAGCTAAAAATGCCTAAGTTGCTCTTGGTTAAGTTGCTCTTCTGTTGAAAGACCCATGTAAATATGTTCTCCTGTTTATCAGACAGATATAATTTGTTGTCATACCCTCCTCTTCTCATGCTGTCTTTGTTTCCTTCACCAGGACATCTCTGCTCACGAAAGCAACATCCTAGGCTCTTTCTGCGACATGAACGTAAGCACCTTTCCTCCCTGCATTTTTCCTCCCTGTACACTTCCACTCATGTCTGAGACTGTCACGACCCAATTCTTAATCTGCCGGGTTGCCCATTTGGGTCGTGTCCAACTTTTTGCGGCTGAATCTGCCAGTATGTCCTAAATGGCGTCCTATTCCACTGTATAGTGCCCTTGTTTTAACCAGGGCTCTGGTATGAACTAGTGCACTGTGTTAGTGAATAGGTAGCAGTTTGGGATGTCCTGTGTCTTCCAGTCACTTGAAACAAAGACCAACGTCTCAGTGTCTGGTCTGCCTGTTTAACCAATCACCAACCAACTTCACGTTGGTCATGTTACAGATATCTCTTTTATGACATCTTGGATCAATTTATATTTTATTGGCAAATTGCACGAAAAGTGGCATTCCTACAGCCCAACAGCTGTGTCTCGTTTAAGACTCTGTGTAGCCCGGTTGCTATAATCATGCCGTTAGCACTGGCGCTCCCAAATTTTAAAATCTTTAAGTGCCTCATGAAATTAACAAGCACCAGAAAATATCAAGCTTTCATAAATTTGTGTAAGTTATCGTGCCATTGAAACCAAACTTTAAGATCTTAAATGCATTAGTTTATTACAAATTCTGAAATGTTGATATGCATACCTGTCATTGATATGTGTTATGCCTCCGTTTTGTTTAAAACCAAGATTTTCCAATGGAGAAGCATCACAACCCAAATTGGATGCTGTCTCTTTGGGGGGGGACGTCTTGCTTTTGATGATGACATGCTATAGCACTGTCATTCATTAATTACTACCGTTATTGGTCATAAAAAGTTGTTTCTTTTCGTTACTTTCAGTGTTACCAAATGTTTAGAAATGCATAAGTTACTAGGTTGTGAGCTAGCTAGCCAATAAGTTAATGTCACAGAAGGTGTATGTATACAGTGCCTTGCGAAAGTATTCGGCCCCCTTGAACTTTTCAACCTTTTGCCACATTTCAGGCTTCAAACATAAAGATATAAAACTGTAATTTTTTGTGAAGAATCAACAACAAGTGGGACACAATTATGAAGTGGAACGAAATTTATTGGATATTTCAAACTTTTTTTAACAAATAAAAAACTG
>JACXGI010001312.1:80071-97124 GCA_016801175.1 Esox masquinongy
GTGGGAGACTCTGTCCATAGGACAACAATCAGTCGTATACTGCACAAATCTGGCCTTTATGGAAGAGTGGCAAGAAGAAAGCCATTTCTTAAAGATATCCATAAAAAGTCTCGTTTAAAGTTTGCCACAAGCCATCTGGGAGACACACCAAACATGTGGAAGAAGGTGCTCTGGTCAGATGAAACCAAAATCGAACTTTCTGGCAACAATGCAAAACGTTATGTTTGGCGTAAAAGCAACACAGCTCATCACCCTGAACATACCATCCCCACTGTCAAACATGGTGGTGGCAGCATCATGATTTGGGCCTGCTTTTCTTCAGCAGGGACAGGGAAGATGGTTAAAATTGATGGGAAGATGGATGGAGCCAAATACAGGACCATTCTGGAAGAAAACCTGATGGAGTCTGCAAAAGACCTGAGACTGGGACGGAGATTTGTCATCCAAAAAATCCAAAACATAAAGCAAAATCTACAATGGACTGGTTCACAAATAAACATATCCAGGTGTTGGAATGGCCAAGCCAAAGTCCAGTCCTGAATCCAATCGAGAATCCGTGGAAAGAACTGAAAACTGCTGTTCACAAACGCTCTCCATCCAACCTCACTGAGCTCGAGCTGTTTTGCAAGGAGGAATGGGCAAAAATGTCAGTCTCTCGATGTGCAAAACTGATAGAGACATACCCCAAGCGACTTAGAGCTGTAATCGCAGCAAAAGGTGGCGCTACAAAGTATTAATTTAAGGGGACTGAATAATTTTGCACGCCCAATTTTTCAGTTTTTTATTTGTTAAAGAAGTTTTAAATATCCAATAAATTTCGTTCCACTTCATGATTGTGTCCCACTTGTTGTTGATTCTTCACAAAAAAATTACAGTTTTATATCTTTGTTTGAAGCCTGAAATGTGGCAAAAGGTCAAAGTTCAAGGGGGCCGAATACTTTCGCGTGTGCGTGTGTGTGTGTTATTTCTATGATTCACATTGTGGGTTATTCAAAGACTACTCGTTATTAGCAATACATTATATATATGTGCGTGTGTGCGCCTGCCTGCCTGCCTAACAACGAGTAGTCTTTGAATAACCCACAATGTGAATCATAGAAATAGTATGTATAGGTTTTAGTATTGGTCAGATCTTCTGACCTGGTTGTGCTTAGAAACCAGCTGTTCTTGATGTTTTGATGGTGCAACCATGGTGCTAATGAATCCATGCTTGCCATTTTTCTTGCTGAAGAGCTCATAAACAATGGTACAACAAAGCCTTTCTCATTACAACAGTTATCTGAGTGAATGTTTTACTAGGCAACTAGTAAAATATTTTCCTGGTCGCACTGTAAAATATTTTGGCACATATCCGACCAGTGATCTGGCTCTAATAGATTTTCACGAAAAATGATTTTTTTGGAGTGTTTTTGTCAAAAAAAAGCTCTCTCAGGTGTGTTTAAGGCTGAACACTGTCTGAAGACTTGTCCCAGAACAGGGCATCTTGTGTTGCCTGTTCAGGTTTTTGGGTAGCTTAGGTCTACTGAAAGTTTTTAATCAACTCTCTCAGATGACCAACAAGAAATAGATGACTTGGTGTGCTTAGCACTATGGCAGACTTACCAATAGAGAAGGATACATTTAAATATATAACGGGGCACTCTTTTGATGGGTTTCGATAGTTCTCCATTGATCTTCTTTAGTGTGTTAGGCCTACATGCAAATGAGTGAGGAAATGTCTGTAAGGTAGTTCGAGCTTCTTGACGTGAAGACCTTCTAATAAACTCAAACATGTTTCTCCTGTAACTGCTGTTGGTCTTCCCCCAGGGTGCAATAATGTGTTTCAGGCTAATTTAGGAGCTCAATAGGCATTTGGTTTAATGTGCTCTTAATGGACATTTTTAATTGGCTAATGTCATAGTTGGCATTAGACCAGGGTTCAGGTGGTGTTTGATTGCCTTTGAGCTTGCCTGCCACATTGTAAACCAATGGAAAGTGTGCAAACTGGGCACATCTGTATCACCAGCCCAGCACGTTCTTTAGGATCTCTGATGTTTTGACTGTATACTGTGTCGAAAGTAGCCGGCAACACCATCTCTTACATCTGTCTGTGAGAACTGGAAAGCAAACTCCCATGTCACTAGTCTACCCCACAGTGACTTCAAGCCGGGACATTTCCCGTGTGCGGCCAATAACGTGGTATTGCTCTCGTTTGTTCCCTCGCCCCGTGACCAGGATGTGGAGGTCCCCTTGCACTTGCTGCGCTATGTGTGCCTGTTCTGCGGCAAGCACGGCCTGTCCCTCATGAAGGACTGTTTCGAGTCTGGCACGCCCGAGAGTCTGCCTTTCCCCATCGCCCACGCCTTCATCACCATCGTCTCCAACGTGAGTAGGAGCCCAGTACCGCATCCCAGCCAGACTGGCCGGCAGACACTTAGCCCGCTAGCCTAATATGGCAACCCGACTATCCAATGTGGATATATTTAGGGGTTTGTTTGGAGGTGTGCTCCGGTCACATAACCATTCCATTGCAATGGCCAAGCTCCTTCAAAAAGCACACTTCTTAAACACTGATCTCACCTTGTCTTAGCCATATCACCACTAACCACAGTCTGAATCAAAATCACTTTTCTACCTTATGACCATTATTATTGAGCGTCAGGAAATAGGATTTTTTATTTTATTAGAATTAGTAATGTTTCTTTTTTTATTATTGTTATTGTTCATCGCTTGCTACAGAAGCTGTTCCAGCTCTTATCTCCAGATCTTGATTAATGCGGATGTTCTTGATGCGGTGTCATTCTTATTGGACATTCGCAGTCTGTCAGTAATCACAGTAAACAACCAGTTGTCAGCAAGCTGTATTACAGCTGCATCCATTTTAGGTTTTCCACTGCTTCTCACTCCTCTTAAGGGACGTCGCTTCTAATTCAATTCTGTTTGTTTGTCTCTCCACACGCACAGATCCGAATATGGTTACACATTCCCGCCGTCATGCAGCACATCATACCCTTCCGCACGTATGTAATACGGTAAGTTCACCCTCTTCACCGATAAATTCCAAAATCTCAGTATTTCACCTGAAAACAAAGACAATTAAACATTTACTGGTGAGCCAGCAGTGAGTTCTCTCAACATTTTTACATTTTAGTAATTTAACAGATGCTCTTAAAATCGCTAAGTGGGACAACCACACAACTAGATCATTGTAGGTAAATTTTTAGAGGAGGAGGTATCTTTAAGTCACTGGTAAATAGAAAAAACTGGGGGTGCTATATAGACGTAACCAATGCGAGACATTCAATTTCCACTTTGCTCTGATGAACACAAGCCAGGTCTTCTTGGAGTCTGATCAGATAGACACCTTTCAAAGCCGAGTGTGTCACAAATAAGATAAAACAGAAAGTTTTTGCAGTTCCCCATATAAAATACAGCATAAATGCAGCTGTAAATAATATCAGATGTTGCTTTATTAATTTTAAGAGGAGATATGGAGCATTAAGAGAAAGGGTACCATTGCAGTCAGAGCTCATCTCCTGCAGGCTGTTTGTATATGCACATTGCATTTGGATACAATGCACGATGGTACTCAACTCATTGCCACTTTCTAACTCATCAAATGCTGCTTTTGTAGAGATGCTCCTTTGAATATTGTTTGTGGTTTAGTAGCATTAGGGGGACATTATGTGCATTGTATTACCAAGCATATTGGCAGATGATTAGCATAAATCAAAGATACATTTTTTAGACGGTCTTACTCAGGTTGTTTTTTTTTTTTTGTGGGGGGGGTCTGGATAACAATTGTAGCTGAGGCCACTCCCTCAGTGTGGTGTGCTTCATTCTTCCCACGCACCACTCTTGTTGCTAGGTAGAGCTTCCCTCGCCATGGCAACAGTGGCCAGGGCTCCAGTCAGCTTCTCCTCACATGACCTTGGAGCAGCCTGACAGCTTGCCATGCTGCACCTCCGTCATGTGACCAGGGTGGACTGGATTAACTGGGCCTGAGGAACCGAGGCATTCTGAGCCCCCCAACACCAAATCAAACAATCCTTAGTGGTACCGTCCAAGAAGACTAAGAGTACTAGACGGAGTGAATATTTGTCTTCTGAATAACCGGACATACAGTCATGAGAAAAAAGTACACCACCTGGAAAGTTCTTTTTTCCCTACTTATTTGGACACAGTCATCTATAATGATAACCCAATTTAACAAGTCACACAAAAGAAAGTTTATTCAGTCGAAATAAACAGAAATGCAATTTCCCTTTACACCCCAACTTTTACCGTCACATAAAACTGTTGCAAATAATATGATCATTAGTCAGTAACTGGGGCAGGTCCTGCCTCCTTAAAGATTTGAAACTTGTTATGGGTTGGTCTTTATCACATGGGGGGGTGTGGTATCACATCACGCATATATCAAAAGACCTATTTGAGGCCTTCAGAACAAAGATTGTTGATGCCCATGAGTCTGGGAAGGGTTACAAAGCTATTTCCAAGTAATTCAAGGTACGTTATTTTACTTTCTGTCGGATTATTTACAAATGTAAAAAATGTCAGACCTTTGACAATCTACATTGGACGAGTCGCACAAAATTCAGCCCAAGAGTTCATCGAAAGATGCTCATATAAGTCTCCAAGACCCCAGGGTAACATCAAGGGATATGCAGGCTTCACTTGCTAAGATCATTGTAGAAAGACATGAGTCGACTGTCAGAAAGACACTGCACAACATGACCTACATGGGAGGTCAGGAAGAAGCCCTCTGCTCTCAAAAAAAGAATACTATGACACGGCTGACAAACTACTCGAACAATATGCTGTGAGTCATAGGTGAAGTTGTTTGGCCTTTTTGCCAGATGCCATGTTTGCCAAAAACTAAACACTGCCTTTGAACAAAAGACCCTCATAACCACCTTAAAGCATGGAGGCGATAGCATTAGGTTTTGGGGCTGCTTTGCTGCCTCAGGGCCTGGCCATCAGTCATCATTGTGTCAACCATGAATTCTATAATGTGAGGCCATCTGACAAAAACATGGATCTAAATCAAAAATGGATCTTGTGACGGGACAGTGATCCAAAACACACAAGCAAAGCAAAAAGAGAATGGTACAAAAAGAAGAAATGAGCCATTATGGAATGCCAAAATCTCAAAATGCCGCAGGGGGGTTGAAGCCTGCATGAAAGAAAGCCCTCGAACATTTGAAGTAGTCCTGTAATGAGTGTGCACAAATTCTTCCCAGTTGATGCTGATAGAAGGTTACAAGAAACAGCTAATAAAGCTATGGATGTAATTGTATTTTTCTGCACTTTTTGTTGATTTTTGCTGAATAAATGTATAACCTTTCTTTGTAATTTAAGTTAGCTTACATTTATTTATCAATAGAATTTAATGGAAGATTACACAACCAAATGTCCAAAAAGATATAAAAACAACTTTCCAAATTACATTGTTTTCCCCCGAAGTTTTCAAATAATTCAAAGATTAATATTGTATTTTTAACAATAAGATGACATTACCTTCTCAAAGAACCCAACTGTTGTCATGGATTATCTCAAGTGTATCTTCTGCAGCCTCTGACTGGAGCATCGTTGAAGTCACTGCGTGTCAGTTAGCTGTGTAATTGCCAGACCAGGCTTCAAATCCTGCTTGAGGATCAGTCCAGGTCAGCAATATTAGCCAGCACCGAGCGGGTTTGCGCTTTTAATTATCAGTGTATTTGCCTTGCTTCCTCGTGCTCGTACTGAATTGTTGCGGAACTGGGGCCTGCGAGTTAAATTGTCAGTACTGTCCTCCAGCTTGTGGGATTTGGGCGTAGCTGTTTGACCATCGACAAAGAGCGTGCTTTACAGGGCAAATGTCTCAACTGAGCAGGAGCTGCCCTCCTGTAGGGATGGCTTGGCCAAGAGATCAGAGGTGGCCGAATCATATCTTCTCCAGCACTACATGCACCTGGAAGTTGAACCTAAGAAAACAAAAACAAATAAAAAATGATTCCCAATGAAGCGTCATCATGGTAAAAATACAACACAATTCCCCCCCCCCCCCAAAAATTTCACCCCCCCAGGTACCTCTGCAAACTGTCGGACCAGGAGCTGCGTCAGAGTGCAGCGCGCAACATGGCCGACCTGATGTGGAGCACGGTGAAGGAGCCACTGGACAGTGCGCTGTGCTTTGACAAGGAAAGCCTGGATCTGGCCTTCAAGTACTTTATGTCCCCCACGCTCACTATGAGGCTGGCCGGCCTCAGTCAAATCACGGTGAATACTTTATAAAAAGCTCCGTCAGACTTTGGGTTTTATATCCAGTTTTGCATTTGTGTGACTTAATGTAATGAGTTGGACATATTTATATATTTTTTCCCGGTCCCCTTTGGGAATCCGACCCACAACCCTTGTGTTCAAAACGCCATGCTCTACCAATTGAGTTACATGCGACTGAGTTACGTGTGGGTGTATAAATCTAAGCCATTTTACACCAGGCTCAAATAAGTACCTAAGTTAGTATGAGACCTTGAGTATCAATGTGCCAATTACATATTCTCTTATTCTTTTCTCTCAGAATCAGCTCCACACGTTCAACGATGTCTGTAATAATGAGTCCCTGGTGTCGGACACCGAAACGTAAGTCTGTTCAGTTGTTTTAGCACCATACATCTCTCTGCGGGGAAAAAGCACTAACTCAACCGCTAACCTCAACTGGTAACTGTCCCTCCAGGTCAATAGCAAAGGAACTAGCTGACTGGCTAATCAACAACAATGTGGTTGAGCACATCTTTGGACCAAATTTGCACATAGAAGTAAGTATCCCCTTTTTCCAAACAAATTCCCCTTTTCCAAGTCCAAATTACGTGGCGTTGAGGCATTTCATGGCTAATTTGTTTGAACCCGCGCTCTTAATGCAGCTGACGTCTTTTTGTCTCTTTGTTGTTTGGTTCCAGATCATTAAACAGTGCCAAGTGATCCTGAATTTCCTGGCAGCGGAGGGCAGACTCAGCACACAGCATGTGGACTGCATCTGGGCCGCAGCTCAGGTAACCAGACAGTAACCCCAGGGTTGTAGTTATCACCGCATGCGCCTGTGCACCCAACCTCGCTGCGATTCAAGATGCCTGATGTTGAGATGCTCTGTTCCCCAGTATTAAACTACACATTAAAACACAGCTACATACACGATAGGCACTTTCAATCCATGTTTTAGCCCGCAAGTGACGTTTAGCATTCAATACACATTGTCAAGAGTTTTTTCTTACTTGGTCAACACTGTTATGAACCAAAGATAGCCTATGTGTCTTTGCTCCCTCGTCAACATTAAACACGGAACCTTCCCCCTGCCCTCGCCCTGCAGCTGAAGCACTGTAGCCGTTACATCCACGACCTGTTCCCCTCGCTCATCAAAAACCTGGACCCGGTGCCGCTGCGCCATGTACTCAACCTGGTATCGGGCCTTCACCCCAGCGCCCACACCGAGCAGGTACGCCCACTCCAGTGCCACATCACCGGCGCCCAGCGGCAGTTCACTGCGTCCTGAGGTCTGACGCGACTGTCTTAGACAGGACGCCGTGGCTGACTTGCTGTCTGGGTCATTTTGCGTTCCTCAGACCCTGTACCTAGCCTCCATGCTGATCAAGGCCCTATGGAACAACGCCCTGGCCGCCAAGGCCCAGCTCTCCAAGCAGAGCTCGTTCGCCTCGCTGCTCAACACCAACGTACCCATGGGCAACAAGAAAGGTGCGACAGCGCTCTCTCTCGTCTCGGCGCCCGCGTATGTCTTCGTTCACCTCCACGTAATGGTTACACCAAACGTTAATGTCTGCTCTCCCTTACCCAGGCTCCCCGGCGGCAAGTCCCGACAGCAGCGACAACAGCGATACGCATCACAGCGGCGGCAGCGACATGGAGATGGACGAGCAGATGATGAGCAGCAGCAAGCGGGGCCAGCAGAGGCTCTCGGACACCGAGGTTAGGCGGTGCTGTGGCCTACTCAGTGCGCTTGCTTTCGCCAGAGCACAAGGGGTCTATTTCATTCACATAGGCTTTCACAGGCTTCTCAATTACCATTTTTTCTGGCGTTTGCTGCTGGCTCGAGTCTTATTTGATGTAAAGTGGTTGTAAGCCTCTGGGCCTATACTCAGAATTTGTCAATGGATTGCTATATCATTCCATGGATGGGGGGGGGGCTGATTCTAGATCAGCTCTTTGTGAGTATGGACCCTGACGTACGGCTAGTTTACTTTAATTCCGTCTTCTACCTCTCTCCCTCCACTCGGTCCAGGAGTCGATGCAGGGCAGCTCAGACGAGACGGCCAACAGCGTGGAGGAGGGCAGCAGCGGGCCAGGTAGCAGCAGCGGCCGCAGCGAGGGCTCTAGTAACGAGGCGGGCTCCAGCCGCGCCAGCCAGTCGGCCGGGAGCCCTGGCAGCGAGCTGCATTCGGACGACATGGCCGATAGCGAGGCCCTGAAGGAGGAGGAGGAGGAAGAGGAGGACGACGAAGAGGACGAGGAAGATGATGACGAGGAGGATGACGAAGAAGGGAGCAGCCGGGGTGTGGCGGCAGAAGGTGGCCCGCAAAAGGAGCCGCGGGACCCACCGGAGGTCAGGAAGCGGAAGGCGGGTGAGGCTTTAGGGGAGGGGCCGAGTGAAAGAACCGATAGAGGGGGAGGAGGTGGGCCCAAACCAACAGGTTTGCCATTTAACCCAGAGGGGGCCAGTGCTATGGTAACAGTGGCGTCTGGAGGGTTGGGGGAGGGCCGCATGAGGATGCTGGATGCCTGCTCGATCTCCACCCGGCCAGAGGGGTCCGAACAGCCCCAACAACAGTCGGAAATGGGTGGCCCCTCTACCCACATGGGCCCGGGCCCCCAAGAGCCCCCCTGCCTGCCCCACCCCGGCGACTTCCTGGGGGATGCCATGGGCAATGAGATGTTCAACTGTCGTCGATTCATCGGGCCCCACCACCACCATCACCACCACCATCACAACCATCACGAAGGGTAAGAACGACGTCTTCATCAACCTCTTAGCTGCCTCTGGGCTGCCTGTTAGAAATCTCCTTGAACATTTAGCAGGGAAATTCAGGCAAACTTTTAGACAACACAACATGACAGATGAGTTTTTCCAGACAACCAAAATGCATTTTTATTTTTCTCATCAATCAGTACCTGTTTTTCTTTTGAGGGCAAGTATGAACACTGTGTTTTAGTTTTGTTGACAGTATCGTGTTGACCTGACCTTCAATTGGTGGGTAGTTTTATTTAGAAAGGGAACTGCTGATTCCACTGTTGTGGCAAATCAATGTTGTTGCTAGCTTTATGGCGAACTAGGATCAGCTTCTCCCCCGCACCTAACCTCAACCATTACTGGGCGCAATGCTGAACTGACGGAAAATCAGTTTCAAGGAATAACATCAACCTGATCCCCGGTTTTCCCGCCCACCAGGCACATGGTGGAGGACATGCTGAGCGCTGACGACGTGTCCTGCAGCAGCTCTCAGATCAGCGCCAAGTCGGAGAAAAACATGGCCGACTTTGACGGCGAGGAGTCCGGCTGCGAGGAGGAGCTGGTGCAGATCAACTCTCACGCCGAGCTCAGCTCCCATCTGCAGCAGCACCTGCCCAACCTGGCCTCCATCTATCACGAGCACATGGTGCAAGGTAGGCTCCACCCAACTCTAAAAACCCATTGGGGGGCGAAGGCCGGATGGGGAGGGGCCTTTGGGTTTCTCGTCGGTTTTGAGTAGGTGGATTCAGCTGTTTTCGTATCATTTCTGTCCCGATTCCAGAAATCTTTAAACCAGGTTTTCTGGGAGGTCAGGGATTTTAGAACCCAGCTGCAGTGCACGCTCACTGCAAAATATAACTGTCTGCACAGGGCACCACACTAAGGGGGTTGTTCACCCACTCAATGCATAACAATAGCAGGTTTCTGATAGCAGAAACAGCAAGTCACATACTTCTGGTTCTGCTTATCTTTCCATCAAATCGATGGGTCCATTCGGTCATTTGCCTGCGGTCAGTAAATTGACAGGATGTAAAGATTGGGTGACGTGCCCTTCTGAGCAAATGACTATAAACATAACAGGACAGCTTTTTTAATATGGCTGCTTTTTTATTGCCCATCGCTTCCATTCAATGTCATTTGTTGACTTCGCAACCTTTCAAAGCATGAACTTATAAAGCATGTAGCAGTTCTGTAAATCGTAATTGAACTTCTTATAACTTTTTCTCACCAGCGGCTATGTTTTATTCCTCTGCAGGGCCGCAGGTCCACAAGCACCAGTACTCTGGCCACGCTGTCACCGACATCAACCTGGACAACGTGTGTAAGAAGGGCAGCACTCTGCTGTGGGATCTGGTTCAGGACGAGGATGCGGTAAGACTGCGTAACTTCCATTCACTAGCGTTTATTTCAGAATAAAAGCCTTGTAGCTGGCTAGCCGTCAGGCGGCTTTAAAGCGAACGTGAGTTGAGTTCCCAGAAACTTGGGACAGTTTGTGACCCACTGGCTGCAGCACTGTGGTTTCGTAGATGCGCGGTGTCACCGGTTTGCCATTCTTGTCCGCCATCACTCAGGCTGTCACTAGATGGCCTCAAGCTGCCACAGTTATCACCGTTATCTGTGCTACACGATCAGCTCAGTTGTCATTAAAGGCCAACGCAGGAATAGGTCCCTCTCTCTGCAATACAAAAACACTTTGAGCAAAAAGGAGCATTAACGAATGAGCATGTTGAAACTACACTTTCAGACCAAACATTCATATCATGACTGTAAACCTGGGAGTTATTTCAGAAGGCAGAACGCTTCAGTAAACAGTGCTTCTAGCGGTGGACGAGTTAGCGAGCAAGATTATCATATCTGTGACAGTCAGGGGTCTACAGTGCATATTCATATTGATGAGGGCTATTAAATGTACCTGCATTTACACACAGCTGCGTGCTCCTATGGCGCTGTGGGAAAGAAAACTTCCTCTAATTTGGCTCCCAGTCTGTGGTTTAATGACTCCTGGTGTAAAAAAAGTTTCTTTGTTACTAATTAGTCAACATAGAGATACCCTTGGTATTTGGACAGTGATACTTTTGTGGTTTTGTCTTCTTTTGTCTCTACACCTCAAAAGTTATTTTTTAAATCAAACTGTTACTAAATATAGATTCCCTGTTTTTATTTGGAAATATTTGTGTACATTGGTTTCCCAATATAGAAATGACAGCACCTTTTGTAGATAGTCCCCCTATTTCAGGGCCCCAAAAGTACTGGGAGAATTCGCTTGACAGGTGTTGCTGTGTAGGCAGGTGTGTTCTGTCACATTATTTTGCCTAAAAGAACTGCCAATGTCTGGCCTTTGTTGTAGGTATTGCATTTGCCTTTGGAATTCACAATTGGTTCCTGTCAGCATGAGGACCAAACAGATGTCAAGTGAAGGAAGCCATAATGAGGCCAGACACTGAAAAAAGCGATAAAAACAACAGCTTGGAACATTCTTTATAGAGGAAGGAAAGCATCGGTGAGCCTAGCAATTGCCAACAGCCTTTAAATGCTCACCATAAAGAAGAAATATCCTGAGAGATCAGGGACACTGGTCTGTAAAGTGAATAAACTCATTAGATTTTAAACGGGATGGCCCAGCTCTTGTGGACAGATGAGACCACGATAACATCTACCAGAAAGACGGAAAGTGTTGACAAGAACAGCAGTAAAATTTATTCTACAGTGTATAGAATCTTCATTCTACTAAAGTAAAAGCTAATATCTGCCAACTTATTGAACAGTGTGTTATCGTACAGCAAATTTCCTCAAACATACTGCCATAGCAACTAGGGTGTTGTTCACTGTCTAAACAAAAATGTTCCTCTTTTTGGCAATCTCCAGACTTCAGGCGCTCAAAGTATGTGCGGCCAAATACTAAACATGTGTGCTATACATAGTTAATCCATCCCAATGCTTTCGGTGCCCTAAAATAGCAGGGATATGTATGAAGCATAGTAATCGCTTTTTTCCAAATCCAACTTTTGGAGTTATGAGCCAAAAGAAGTGAAAATTCTTCACCTTTCTTACCGTGGCCACTTTTTGCAGAGTGCAAGAGTGCAAATTTCTCCAGAAACTTCTTCCAGGTTTCAGTGAGAAGCCACTTTTAAGGCAGGTCAGCCATCTTAGTTCGTTTAGGATCTTAGCGATATTCCGAAGTCTGATAACGATGGAGTGACTGGATTTCCCTCCCTTTTCCACCAGATCCACCTGTCCGAGGGCCTGATCAACGAGGCCGAGAAGTTACTCTGCTCTCTGGTGTGCTGGTTTACCGACCGCCAGATTCGCATGCGCTTCATTGAGGGCTGCCTGGAGAACCTTGCCCATCACAGGTCTGTCTGTAATGCATACGTCTGTGAGAACATTAGGCAAACTGTTTCCGGAGCAGGTGGTTCCCTTGTTATAGCTTGAAACGCTGTTCATGACCGCCTGCTTTTTGCCCCTACCAGGTCTGTGGTCGTCTCTCTGCGGCTCCTCCCCAAACTCTTCGGCACATTTCAGCAGTTCGGTTCCAGTTACGACACTCATTGGATCACAATGTAAGCACCGTCCAGAACACAGTGCTCTGCCCGCCGCATGGCGCTACGAAAATTCCACAGCTTGTGTAGACCTCACCAAACGGGATATTTTGTGACCTTGAAGTTAACTGAGGTGAGCAACGTTAATGTGATATCGGCTGATCCTCAGGTGGGCGGAGAAGGAGCTCCACATGATGAAGCTCTTCTTTGAGAACCTGCTGCACTACATTCAGGAAGTCAGAGAGCAGAGGCACAAGTTTGCCCTCTACGGCCACAGCGCCGAAGTCCAAGTGCGCCTGCAGTTCCTGACCTGCGTCTTCTCCACCCTGGGATCCCCAGACCACTTCAGTAAGGCAACGCGCACAAACCCGTATATTTGGCCCACCGTCCGAACTAAATGTAATGAAATAGGAACGGACTGGCCGGAGGTGTTTTCATTAGTAAGACACCAATTACAGCCCGGATGCTTGTTTTCAGTTTAAAGTGTTTTGTTGAACTCGATCCCGTCTTTACACAGCTCAACAGAATCCTTCTCCGTTCATATCCAATTATTGACTTTGTCTCCGGGTGGCTGGCTAGACCCTAGCAGCTGGCCCTAATGAGATGTGAAACCCGATGAGTCATTCACACAACAGAGGCACCATTGTCCTCCACTGTCTTTAGATAGCGGTGACCAAAAATACCTCTGTTTCTCCAATTGTGCACTAGTCTGCCCTGTAAGAGCGTGACAGTATGTGTCTGTCTTTGCATTAGTGTGTGCACAATTTTGTGACTGTGGGAAGATAATATTTGGGAGTGGTGGACCGGGATAGCTCCCTGCCTTACACAGTGCTATGTTATACTGCACACAGCGCTGTGCAATGGGCTACTTGTGTGTTTATTACGCAGACATTTGTACTTTGTGTGTCCAATCAAATGCAGCTTTTGACCAGTTTGTAAAATAGCATTAGTTGTGTTGAAAATCCACTAAGAAAGCCAAAGGTCCAAACCTCATGTCTCGATCATTATCTGTTGAAAGGATTGTTGGGTTTTTCAGTTGTGTAAAATGGCAGAAATGTCGCTGACAGAAGTATCGTGAAGGAAAGAAAACAACGTTGAATGAGCTGTAGATTGTTTTATGAAAATTGAGTTTGCTGAATATCTGGCAGACTCATTTTCATTTAGAACTGGTAATATTTGTTCTTGAATCCCCTGGAAATAAAGTAAAATGATGTAAAGTAAGATATGGGATATGTTAAAATATGACCTGTGGTATTTTTTGTTATAAATGCAAATTTCGGTAAACAATTCCATGCAATTTCTGTCTCTGGGAATTGTCGACCAAACACTGATCTTACCAAACAAGCATTTGATTTGCAAAGCGTTTTCATTTAGCTTCTCAGGGTAATTTTGTTTTTTTCTATCCCGTCGAAACAACTTTGGAGGCAAACACCGCAACATTTAAAATACTAGAATGCCTAATTTCTCTTAGCAATAAAACTTTTTCACTCTCTTTACAGTCACTCGGTGCCTACTATTGGATGTGATCAGTTCTGGCTCGGTTAATGGCAACTGTTGATATGGAGTGAACAAGCAACAGAAAATGTCCGTCAGAGTCATCCTTAGACAAATCTGCTACCTTGGCGCTGAATCTGAAAATGGGTCTGTCAGCTGGTTTAGTGGTTCTCAGACTAACACCCCATCCTGTCCTACAGGACTGAGCTTGGAGCAGGTGGACATCCTGTGGCACTGCCTGGTGGAGGACGGGGAGTGCTACGACGACGCGCTGCACTGGTTCCTCAACCAGGTCCGAAGCAAAGACCAGCACGCCATGGGCATGGAGACCTACAAACACCTGTTCCTGGAAAAGGTTCGACCCGACCGGACCAATCGGGTGTTCGTGAATGGGGGCGTGACACGGTTCATTCCAATGTGTCCTGTGGAGATGATAGTGGCTACACCTTTAAGTCTTTTAAGTAGTCTTTTTGTTGTTCATTCGTTGGCCTTGATTAGTCGATCTCCCTTTTCCACTTGTTGTGTTTTTCCTAGATGCCCCAGCTGAAGCCGGAGACCATCAGTATGACGGGCCTTAACCTCTTCCAGCACCTCTGTAACCTGGCCCGTTTGGCCACCAGCGCCTATGACAGCAGCTCCAACTGCGAGGTACACACCCACACACACACACAATCACCCGCTGACCTGTGTACATCTCTCTAGCCCTCTACACTTCCTGATCACACCTTTCTATCACTCTGCCTGTAGCTCTGTGGGATGGACCAGCTATGGGGAATCGCCCTCCGGGCCCAGTCCGCAGACATCAGCCGCGCCGCCATCCAGTACATCAACTCCTACTACATCAACGGTCAGTGGACGCTGTGCGTTTTTAGCCTGGCTGGCACCTGACTCAAAGTCCTCCTGACTTCAGAGCCTGGGAAGGGTGCGTCGATGTTGTTGGCATCCATAATGGAGGGAATGAGCCCTCACTCTTCATGGTGGTGTCTTCAGCTGTTTGGACATCCCCACTGAAAATTGAACAAATCCCGATCTATCTTTTACCGTAGCAGCATAGCTTTACTGAAGCACACTGTAGCGATTTGGTGAGGAAGTTTTCTAGTTAATTAGTACCAATCAAGACGCTCACACATTTTCTGAGCGAATGTTGTGGTTGCAGTATTCCCTTGTCCAGACCAGTGAGTCGCAGCTCTCTTTAAACTTGGAATCACGTGGGTCACATCGTTTAGGCAAACGCTGTCTGGATATCAGTCTTTTATGTGAAGATATTGGAATCCACATTATAAGTAAGCAATTAGGCAGGAGGGGGTGTGGTTTATGGCCAGTTATACCACTGCCAGCGGCTGTTCTTAGGTACGTGCCCTGTACACAGCACTTCAGTGTATCACAAACTCCCGAGATGGGAGATGCCTTACTGCGCTTATGAAATGGTTACCAACGCAATTAGAGCAGTAAGAACTGATGGGATTCAAACCACCGGGTTCATGATACTAATTATTAAAATATACAAATTAATATTAAAAATTTAATAACAGAAATAATCAAAGCACACTGAACAAAAATATAAAAAAGCAGTTCCTGTTTATATGAGGATAATAGTCAATTTAAATAACTGTTATCCTCTATCTTTATGCACAAATCTATGGATTTCACATGACTGGGAAAAGGTTTTTGTATGTGGAACATTTCAGGCATCTTTTATATCAGCTCATGAAACATGGAATTAACAATTTACATGTTGCGTTTATATTTTGTCTTCAGTGTACATTTTGTTTGTAATGCTTTACTTGAAACAAAAAGGGTTCAAGATTAGTTATAGTAGCGTTTCTAATAATGTGAGTTTATGGTCCTTCTAAGAAGGATTTGTTGCTTTCGGTTTCTGCCCGCTTTATTGAAGATAATCTAAACCTTAAAGGGGCTGTGTATACAGTTCTTACTCCGCTGCTAGCATAAATACACGACAAATTTCAGAACACTAGGTAACCCCTAGTTTCCAGGTGCTTTTAACCACTTAATGACAGATGCCGGTTGGTTTTGATGTTGTTTGGTTGACATGACGTGGTCCTCCTCCCTCCTAGCTGGTAAGACGGGCCTGGAGAAAGAGCAGGAGTTCATCTGTAAGTGCATGGAGAGCCTGATGATGGCCTCGGCCAACCTAGAGAAGGATGCCCACTCCGGCCTCACTGTCATCGAGAGGGGCCTCCTCATGCTCAAAACCCACCTGGAGGCCTTCCGACGCAGGTTAGAAACACACACACACACACACACACACACACACACACACACACACACACACACCTCAATCCTCGAACACATTTTTTCTATCCCCTAAATCTAACCATAACTCAGTGTGCTGAGGCTTGTGCTTGCAAAGCTGAGGTTGACAGGGTTGATTCCCATAGGGACCATCTATACAGAAAATGGATGCAAGCACTGCTTTTATATGCATAGAATGTATCATCAATAAACATGTTGTTATTAAGTTAAGATGCTGTCAGCAATGTTGAAGAGAGCAGCGAAGGTGTTGCAGAAAGAGCAGTGGGTTGGATTCGAACCCATGCTTCAGCAGTACGCTCTCTAGCCCAAACTTAATGCCCACATTAACAGCGATGAGAACTCTCTCCCCCTCCCCCTTATTCCTGCCCCGCTCCAGGTTTGCCTATCACCTGCGTCAGTGGCAGATCGAGGGCACGGGCATCAGTAGCCACCTGAAGGCGCTGAGCGACAAGCAGTCTCTGCCACTGAGGATCGTGTGCCAGCCTGCCGGCCTGCCCGACAAGGTACCCAAGAAAGTACCCAGCATCTTGGTACTTAATTATTAAACCTTGGTCGATTGGCACTGTCTTGTTGATGTTGTTTTGGAAAAGTGTACAGCATGAATTATTGACACCAGCTTATTTCATTCTTTGTATTTTTGGGGCTATCAAATATCTGTTTGTTCTAAAAGCACTCTGATGAATGCCTTCTTATAGTTTTATCCAAGGATATTTTTCTTACCGTCTCTTCTTTCCTCGTTCTGTCTGCCCCCCCCCCCCCCCCCCGC
>JACXGI010001313.1:0-28821 GCA_016801175.1 Esox masquinongy
CCCCCCCCCCCACCCCAAAAAAGACTTTTTAAACCGGCCTTATTAAGCAGAAAATGAGACCCAAATCAGCCTACAAGCTCCTCATTAAAAGCCACTGATCCTTGGCCGCGCGCATGTTCCACCGCTTTTAATTAGGCGAGCGCGAGACAATCTGCGGCGGGGAAATGCCATTAATCTTGCCTTTCATTCGGTGGATGGTGTTGCAGCCCCCACACCTATGCGCCCCTACCGCTTGCTACTGAGACCCGGCCACCGGACTCAACTTTCCGATGTCTTCATCTCTGATACCGGTTGGTGTAGGAAATGTCGAAGGGAAAAAATCAATTTGCATGATCAGAAGCAGTTACACCTGGCACACATTAACGAAAGTTATTGGGACAACGTTGCAAGCGAAAAAATACGTAGATACACTTTTCTATTCAAATTTTTTTTTAAAGAAAAATCGCCAAATAGGGCACAACACATGCAGACGCAACACCTTGACCAGCCCCTTGACCAGGAAGGCGTGGAAACTCACTGACTGATCCAATATGGCTGGCTCTGTCGAACAAGTGTTAAAGCACAGGATGGAAGAAATTGAAAAAGCATTGTTTAGCATGCTAAGCTATCTAAAAACCGGCATCGCTATAACGAGTGAACAGACGTGTCTGGTAAACGTCTGTCCGTGTCGGTTTATACATGAGACCCTAAGCATCCTTTGACTTCTGAACATAGACCTACGTCACCGCTCGCATGACCTACAATACACACGGGCAACACAGTAAAGTATATCAGTACTTTAGTGATCACTTGTATCTCTTGCATAAGACAATGTGCAACAATCGAGATTTTCACCAGGTTATATTTTAATTTACTTTATTGCCAGAGCTAATCTTATGAAATCTCTTGTTATTCTCAGTAATACTCTCTTAGTGTGAATATGCCTTTTGACAGTGGTTTAGGCTGACAATAGGAAAAGGCTTGTTCAAACTGAATTGTATTTGTCGCGTGCTTTGTTAACATGTGCAGACAATTTTAAAATGAACACATGTATGTAAATACATGAAATCATGAAATAAACTAATTATTGCGTTATGTGGCCAATATACCAAGGCTAACAGCTCTAATGACACACCACTGCCAGGACACAGCCCTTGGTGGTATATTGGCAATATACTTCAAACGTCAGAGTTGCTATATTGCTGTAACCAACTAGTAACTTACTAAATTAGGACAGTAAAAATAATTTTCTTGACATACACATGGTCTACACATTCCCATATACCTCAGCTTTTAGGCAATCAATCTTAAGAGTTTGGATCACCTGGTTTATAACACGAAATCTTGCATTATTTTAATGACGATAAAGAATAAAATGCATGAATAGAAAATCATAAAATTAACGGTAACTTTGTTATATACTTGGCTATTTACAGGGAGTACCTGTTTCCAGTTTATTTTACATATAGGTAGGGGGGAAGTGACTCGATAATAAACAGTAGCGCTAGAAACGTATGTAATGTGTGAAAGTGTATGTATAAGTGTGTGTGTGTGTGTGTGCATGTTGGAATAAGGTAAATGTATACGTGTGTAAACCTAGTGTTTGTGCATATAGCCCATACTAAACGATTAGTGCTAGAGTCAGTGTGATTGGTCTGATAACAGTAACAGACAGATTCATTTGTCCTACTGACTCTTACCTCTACTGCACACACCCCTCCAACACACACACACACACACACACACACACACACTGCTAATAACCCCCCCTCCCTCACACACACACACACACACACACACACACTGTCCCTTTTCTCATTGTGAGGGTGAGAGTGATGCGGTGCATCTCTATTTCCTCTGCGTGTTTTTGAGTTGCAGTGGCGGATGGGGCCGGCCTGTCACTGTGTCTCCGCATGGAGGATTATGGATGGCCAATTACATCGCTTTTGGCATTAATTAATGAGCATAACGAGCTTTCCCTGCTCCCTGCAAAACCACGGCTCTCCTCAGCTGGTACTGAGAGGCGTGGTGGGTGCGGGGGCTTGGTGGGTGTGTGTTCAGCTGGTATGAAGCAGGGAGCTAGACTGGGAAGGTGGAGGAGTAAGTGTGTGTGTGTGTGTGTGTGTGTGTGTGTTCAGCTTGTATTGAGCCGGGAGCTAGGATAGGAAGGTGGAGGAGTAGGTATGTCCATGTGTGTCTGTGTCCTCAATTCCTTCTCCGTCCTCCCAGTTCCCACCAGTTCCTGGTGTATCTGAGGACCATTACAGAGATTAGGCTGGGCCAAAGTAACGAATGCCCCAGTTTGTCAACTCTCATCCTCTGTCAAGACCACTGGCCAAGGGAGGGAGGGAAGGAGGGCGGGAGGAAGAGGAGGAGGAGAGAATGGCATCTATAAAAGAGGGAGGGAGGGAGCGAGAGGGGTCAGGGGAAGTGACAGGGTGTAAGAGCGCCTTTTTATTTCAGGGTGATTGAGGAGATCCGACTGTGACTGCCGTCAGATAGAGATACAGTGACATGGGAGAAGGCCAGTGGAGACCAGCCCTGCGAGACGACCTAGAATCCCTCACAGAAGAGTGCTACCATGAACAACACCGGAGACGGATACCAAGTGGCTCCGGTACATTTCTCTGTGCCCCTCTCCAGTCCCCTCCTTCTCTTCAGGCCAAGCCCGGCCCCTGCTACAAAGTCTGGGCTTTACAATGCGCTGTGTCAGGTGCCTTGTGGCGATAGGCAAAAACGCTTTGCTCCACTGCCGTGTTCTGAAGCTTTGAGTGCGTAGCCCCTCCCCCCCGCACCCTCCCTCCCGCACCAGACTGATGAGGGTAATGAATGAGAAGGCCCGGAACCTTCCCACCGCATCCGCGGCAACGTCGCCCTGAATCACATGGCTCCTCGGAACCGACTGACTCGGCCGCTCATCGCTTCCGACAAGGCGGGGCTGGGAGGGACGAGCGCCGTGATGTCATAGAGGAAGGGGGAATACTCGGTGGGGGACGGGAGCTGATGTGGGGGGGGGGGGTCCTTCCAGAGGTACCGCGGGCACAACAAATCGGAGACATCAGCGTTTCCCTTCCTCGTTCTTCTGCGCTCCTATTCTCTCTCTCTTCGTCTGCCTGTTTCTTTCTCTCTCTCTGCTGTCTGGCCCACCACGTATAGAATCAGACATACGTAAACCTACCACCCCACACCAGCACATCCACACACACACACACACACACACACACACACACACACACACAGACATATATACAAACAGACACACACAGACACACAAACACTCACAAACACACACACAAAGCCACAGACATGTCTACACACACACACACGTCTGTCTCTATTGTTTCTGCCATCTTTTTCCCCCTTCCCCCACTTGATTCCACCCAAACACCCCTGTTTCCAGTGTCAGTTGGCATCTAACTGTTTTGCTTCCCTGAACAGATCTGAACAAAAACCTGCGTAGCATTTTGTTGGAGCGCACCCCCTATCCCCAACGCCTCGATAACCCTCTACAGCATTTGATGTTTGTATTCCATGTAGGCCTCCGGTATGCGTGTGTGTGCTCGTGCGACTGCGTGAGTTCTCCACATATACAAGTGTGATAAAGAGTGCCGCAATGTGCATCCGACACATAGTCCGGACTCCGTAAGAACTTAATTAGAGAAAACAGTGCTGTCAGAAGCATTAAGGGGAGGTTGGCACTTAAGGGCATATGTTTTTACTACTGTACCATGGGGTTGTGGAAAAGCACACGAAAAAAACATACCTCAAAGCTCCCGGCCCCGCTAATGAAATCACTCCCACTGAGAACACAATGTTTTCAGACACCAGAGATGCAGCTTAGTCCTGTCCACTAGATTGGACACAGTTGTTCAGGCATTTGTGTTGAGATGCGTGTTGCTCTATATAACATCACACTGGACATATGGGCGCATTCCGAATGTGTGTGTGTGTGTAGGTGGCAACAGGATATGGCTATGTATATGGTTAAGTATGCAATTAATTTATTCAGGGATGTTAGGAGTCAAGATTAAAACATTTCATCATCGGTCCATTATCATGATTCTGATATAATTTTGGAATACCACAAGACTGAACTAATGAATTGCAGTTTATAAACTACTTCTAAATCATTGACAATTAACACACCCTTTGTAAAGAGGCATGATTTTATTGTTGGGTTTGTTGTTATTGTTGTCAATATACTTTTAGTTTCAAGGGCAATATTCTATTCCATTTGGAATGTTGAAACATATATATTTAAAATAATTAATTCAAAATAAATGTTTCCTCATAGGCACTTGTTTAAAAATGGCACACCACAAAATAGGGTCTCTGGGGTCAAGAAGGCACACCAATACAGTTTATGCAGATAAGTCACCCGTTTTCAAACTATAGTGCTTACTGAAGTTTGTCAAGTCGAACATTAAGAGCGGTATCAAGTAATAAACCATGCAGTTTACGGTACAGACGTCCGTGCAAAAAGGCAACAGTTTAATCTAAGAAAATTAGCCGAAGGGGAGAGTGATTGAGATTGAGACCAAGGCTATGGCCTAGCATTAACAACGACGTTTGTCATAACGAATCCGCCGTCGTCTGCCTGTCACGCGGGGCTGCTGAGAAGTCATAAGTCATTGGAATGCCAATTTGAGATGCCAGGGTGGCATGCTGTTATGACATCCATCTAAACTGTGAGAGAGCGGCTGGGGCAATACCCTCAGCACCTGACAGACAGGCGGCATGATTGAGCGATATAAGATCGTCGGATTCCGAATATATTAATTCATCTAGTCTTATGTTTTAAGTTTTAGCCTGGTAGCCTGGTCCTAACTCCTCGACAAATTAATAGTTTCGTTTTACGCACGGACTTGTGCGTAAATGGTGGTAAAGCGCAGTCATCGCTCAGGCTGACTGAAAAAGATGTTTCAGCACCTAAACTTTTATTGAAATGAAAGAAAACAAATATATATTTAGGTTATATCTACACTGATGAGAGGAGTGGATAATGTTATAGGTCACATGAAACTGTAAAACGTGTGGTTTGAACAATAGTAAACGAAAATAATTATACATTCTACGTTTGAATCCAATTGATAGAGGTAAAAAAGACATACCCTGTCTTTTTATTGATATAATATAATAATTAATCCAAAATCAATCGATTTCTGAATAAAATGTTGCTATTTATTGGTTTTCTGTATGCCTGTGATTTTTTTTTCGTTAACTCAAAACAGGCTTACAGTTCATCTGTTTGAATTGTTAAATCACTATCTTTTCTTCAGTTGATATGGCGAGAGCTAGACAGTCGTATGCCTGTCTCTCAGATAAGGATTAAACTATATTCCGCCTAATAGTGCATTCCCTGCAATGGCTTGCCCTGCAAATCAAAACTGCCCCTCTGTAACGTTCATCGAATTAAAGCGATGAGGGAGACAGGAGCTGAAATCGTCTTAATAACCGGGTCGGGTTTGGAGAAACCTCGGAGAGGCCTTGCAATCACCCAAATACCGGGAGACAGGTCCTGGGCGCCCGGGGCGGCTCTTGCGCCCTTCCCTTCAGCGCCACCGACCCCTCAGCATGCCGGCGGGCCCCACCAGCCAGACCGGGTCGTTTATTAAGATATAAATGTAGCTTCATGTCAAAGGGTTTCTAATGGGGAGAAATAGTGCGGAGCACTCAACAAAGTCATTGTATGGAACCAATTCATTCACGACAGAGGATTGACGGATAGCCCTATAGGTTTGTCAGTGTCAACTAGTTAATAAACGCCAATAGAATGAGAGCAGTTTCTAATTGTTGTGGCATTTTGAAAATATACTTTTTAGAAAAGCCTAAGCGTTATGCATTAGGGCAAAGTGAAAATAACTTTTGTTTGATCATTTATAATAGCCATGAGTTACTGATTCGGAAATCAGGATGGGTCGCCTTTTCACAATCACTTGATTTCTCTTTTGGTCTTGCTGAATCTAGGCCAAATCCAAAATTTGGAAGAGGGATGTCTGAAGTCGGACTAGGCTAAACTAGGCAACAAACAGTTTTACCAAACTGCACTACGGGACAATATGTGACAAATTTTCAATTCTGATAATGATCAAATTAATTGGTGAATTTGATTCAGAATCAGCTGACCAGTTTCCCAAAAAATCAATAAAGACAATATATCCGTTCAGTGTAAAGTTAAATAAATGAATGTGTATTTGTGAATGTGTCATGGTTGTGTGAAACTAAGTTCAAGTAAGACAACACAAGAAATCATGATCGAGCATAGATATGTTTTATTAATAAAGACATATAAACAATATATGAAATTCCTGTTGCAACACAACCAAATGCTTTGTCTGTCTAGGCTGTTTTGAAAACCAATAGCCTACCATAGCAGTACTTTGATCAAGTAGTTGTCCACAGTTGTACAATAGCCTACAATCATGTGAATTGTGCAATAACAAAACCAAAATCCTCAGTACATCTTTTTAAAAATATATTACATCATACACTAGTGTTTCCCCACATAGCATCATTTTAAAATAAGGGACAGTTCATTCATAATCGACAGTGCTGAAAAAAATGTTAATCGAAGTTGAACTCATGAACGAGTTCTCCTCAGCTCTCTTCTTATTTTATGTGTAGCTGAATGTTGCATAGTACACAGAAATAGGAAATTCTGATCGTTTAAATCCTTTGCAAAGGATACCGTTTTTATAGCCACACGTGTCGAACTGTCAATACATGGTTAGACACTGTCACAACAATTCATTCACATTCCTTAAACTCCAATGAGAGCATTTGGGTAAATGAAAACACTTAAGTTTAAACAGCGATTGGTCGGTTCCAACTCCAACATTAATCTAGCATTAGTAAACACCAGTGTTGTTTTTCATGTTTTTTTTTGGTAAATCTGGATGAAACATCGCAGCAGTTATTTAAACATAGCTTAGGATTTACGCATTAGACTTTACGCAGTAGCCTAGTCCCTTTTCCAATGTATTCAAAAAACTACAGAGTGGGAGAAAGAAAGAGATAGAGATCAACATGGATGAAACTGGGTTAAGTTCAGGTATATACAAATAACGATATCAAGGCTTGTCGTTATGGTGCTTGAAGAGACTCGCAGGTGTCCCCGAGTATTTCTCCGCGCAGGTTGCGAGTGCTGAGCCAGTGAAGGGATATACAGCCGCCTGTCCAAAGGGTGCAAGGGCGGTGGGGATAGGCGAGGTGATGCTCTGTCCCTGGTTAAGATAAGCCACCAGCCGTCTCATCTCCTCCAGAGCCTGAGCCTGCATGAGTATATAGTTCTTGGCCAGGAGGAGAGTGGCTATTTTGGAGAGTTTTCTCACCGACGGGCTGTGTGCATATGGGATCACAGAGCGCAGGCCATCGAGTGCGTCGTTCAGGTCGTGCATCCGTCTCCTCTCGCGCGCATTGATGCTAAGGCGCAGCGACCGCTGCTCCTTGGGCTTCTTGGAAAGGGGACCACCGTGTTTGTCATCGTCGAAGCCCGAGCCTCTCTTTCGGGGGTCCAGAGGGTCAAAGCCGTCGTCGTCATCGCTGGTCTGCTCCCCTCCGCTCTCGTTCGACTTGCCGGTCTGACCAGAGAGGAAGTCGGCCGCCGGTGTTAGAGGGTAGCGCCCTCCAGCACTTCCATTTACCTGGCCGGGTCCAAAGCCGAAAGCGGACTGACCGTAGCGCTGCGTCAAGTCCAGTAGAGTGTCGTTGCTGATAGATTTCAGCAGGTTCTCTTCCCCGGCATTCATTTTCTCTTCCAAAAATAAGGACTAAACAAGATGCAGTTCGGTGGAAACTTAACGTATCCTATGTCCTCTCCGTTGTTCTTGTGTAGAGAGTATACGCACACTCTACCCGAGTCCTTGTCAACACACTTTTTCTCAGTGGCTGTTGAGAACAGTTGCAGGGAATGGACTTGGCCTCTTGCTCCTATTCAGTCCCTCTTTACGTTCCCACTGCGCGCATTAACGTTTAGGAACACTTCTCTAATTTAGTGTTTTGCGAAGAGACCTTATTAAACGTGCGTAGACCGGCCTGGGTGAGAAACTCGAGCGCGTTCCTCCGTGCAGGGTTCCTCGCGTGCGTCTTGCCCTCGCCCTGGGCAGATTGTGACTCGCGCTACTTCCCACTCGCGCGTTAGTAGCGCGAGGCCCGTCGGGATTATCTATCTGTCCAATCAGAGGCGCGTTTTAATTACAAGGGTAGATAGCTGGTATGGTCCAAATTTCAATAAGAATAATAATTGCAACACAAACTGACACAAATATATTTTGCATATAATGTTTAGCCTATGTGTAGCTTTAGACAATAACAAACCTGGTGGGCACCCTTTCATTGTCCTAATAAAATACCGAGAACCCCTAGTTAAGACTATCATTAGAAAACATAATTTAGCATTATCGGAAGTTTACCTGATCGTAATGTTATTCATATACTGCGCAAATGTTCGTATTTATAATTAAATGTACCTTATGGGAATTACATTCAACTTAAAATTCCAAATGTTCAGATATAAAATATACGAACCTCTTATTCATGTTAATGAAGCGCTAGTAAAGGAAAATTATTTCAGCTTCAAATATGCATCGCTCATCTAACTGCATGTTGATACGTAGGTTTTGGATATTAACGTACAAATAGAGTGCATGTCAAATGATTTATAGCATTGTGTAGACTACATGACAATAGATGTCTGGCCTATACTGCCTTTTTCCATAATAGAAAGAAGTGAAATTGTACTTGATTTAATTTTCTTTCCAGTAGACGAAACGGTAAATGGATGAATAGCCTAGCCAACAATAGCTTACATGAGATCCACGGTGAAGCTAGCAGAAGATACGTTTTTCACAACGAATGTGGATCTATTAGGACCATGGACAGCTCAGTGACGCTTTGGCCAGAAAGAGGGGAAAGCAAGAGAGCGAACAAGCGAGCGAGGTAGAGAGCGAGAGAGAAGATCCGCGAGCCGGACCCGCTGGGTAGTAGCCTATTAATCGCGTATTCTGGCCGGGCCCCAGAATCAAAGCTTATCGGAGGAAACGAGGCCCAAGGCGGAGTGGTTCGTAATGCACATTAGCAGTATCAACACCAAATGTGCGTAGGCCGACTGCGGCGACTGGGAAAGACACGGAAAACATAGTATAGCCTAACTGGATTTAAGGGATAGGCCTATATCGAGGTTTTGTTATTTATACTTTTAAGTCAGTTACTAAATAATTATGGTAAACATGATTTAAAATAATGGTAGCTGGTCAAATGTAGTCTTTGGGGTTTAAGTCTGGTTTGGATTTAAATTTATAAAAAGCAATCGAATTATACATTGATTGATCTAGAAGTCTCCTATTCCATCACTTACCAAGAAGGCCTGCTGAAGCACCGTTTCCGGGGGCCATTGGCCAGCTTCTAGTTGGGAATGGAAATACTGCCACCTTCTGTGCATAATGACGCATTACACTACGATTGATTTTTAGTGCTGGCAAAAGCTTTAAGTGTTACTAAAATATTTTTTGGTGAAGAATTGTTCGGACCTCAAAAGCTCTTCATGCAGACTTTTGACCAGTTCAAATTTATGATGAGCATGTCAAGACACCCATAAAATCCTACATAAAATCTACATGAGTGATTCTACAACTTCAGGCACATTGGCCCTGAAAACCTTTAGAAATATAAACCTATTGATACTCTATTCTACCAGTATTATAATATTGTTTAATTTGTCTAGAAACAATTTCTGATAATGGCTGTGATCATACTAGTAAGGAATTTACATTGCCATGGACACAATTAATTTTTTGTCACACCACTTAACATCCCTTTTAGTTGGAGATTAAATAGCATTGTATTGATTTATATTACATTTCTTACACATTATTACATTATATTGTATTTAATAGTCTAACCAATCATTTTTTAAAGTTTTCCTAATTTTATAATGCAGCACTTGATAATTGGCTGTCCAAATTTGACTTGGTCACAACTGAAAACATCGATTCATCTCATGAAATAAGATAGATACTTTAACCCCATTTTTTTTGTAAAATTATGATAACAACCATCGGATTTTCCCATTTAAAACCAATCCATTTATGTAAATTATATATAATTTACTGATTTACCGAAAAATATGGGTTGTGATGAAAAATGACAATATGTGACAGAAATTACATGATGTAATGCAAATGACATATACAGCTCTGGAAAAAATTAAGAGACCACTCCTATTTTTTCTTAAATCAGAATCTCTACATGTATGGCAGCCATTCCATTCCAGTGTCTGTTAAATTCCAACACAGGCACACCTCATTTTACTTAATGAGGTACTGATTAGGTGATTACCTGAACCAAATCTGAGGAAAAGTATTAAAACCACTGCTGCGGTCATCACTATCCTCTTGCAATAGGACCAGCTGGATGGCAAAAACAGTGCAAGTAGTACCTCAAAGGTAATTTGAATAAAAAAATAACTATTCAGCATGACAAAAGAGTTGAAAAGAAAAGCTTTGAGTGAGGAAATGAAGGGTTCAATTCTGGCTTTACTGGCAGAGAGATACAGTGAGCGTCAGGTTGCTTCCATCCTGAAAATTTCAAAGACGGCGATTCATAAGAACAAGGTCAAGCAACAGACATTGGGGACAACAAAGCTACAGAGTGGCAGAGGGCGAAAATGACTGTCCACTGACCGAGATGACCGTCAACTCATTCGAATGTCACTCAACAACCGTAGGATGACATCAAGTGACCCACAAAAAAAATGGCAAACAGCAGCTGGGGTGAAGTGCACGGCGAGGATGGTTCGAAACAGGCTCCTAGGGACAGGGCTGAAGTTGTGCAAAGCTAGAAAAATGCCCTTCATCAATGAGAAGCAAAGAAGAGCCAGGCTGAAGTTTGCAAAAGACCATAAGGATTAGACCGTAGAGGAATGGAGTAAGGTCATCTTCTCTGATGAGTCAAATTTTCAGCTTTGCCCAACACCTGGTCGTCTAATGGTTAGATGGAGACCTGGAGAGGCCTACAAGCCACAGTGTCTCGCACCCACTGTGAAATTTGGCGGAGGATCGGTGATAATCTGGGGATGTTTCAGCAAGGCTGGAATCGGGCAGATTTGTCTTTGTGAAGGACGCATGAATCAAGCCAAGTAGAAGGTTATCCTGGAAGAACGCCTGCTTCCTTCTGCTCTGACAATGTTCCCCAACTCCGAGAATTGTTTTTTCCAGCAGGACAATGCTCCATGCCACACAGCCAGGCCAATCAAGGTGTGGATGGAGGACCACCAGATCAAGACCCTGTCATGGCCAGCCCAATCTCCAGACCTGAACCCCATTGAAAACCTCTGGAATTTGATCAAGAGGAAGATGGATGGTCACAAGCCATCAAACAAAGCCGCGCTACTTGAATATTTTTGTGCTTGAAATTCAGGAGTGGCACAAAGTCACCCAACAGCAATGTGATAGACTGGCGGAGAACATACCAAGACGCATGAAAGCTGTGATTCAAAATCAAGGTTATTCCACCAAATATTGATTTCTGAACACTTCCTAAGTTAAAACATTAGTATTTTGTTGTTGAAAAATGAATATGAATTTGTTTTCTTTGCATTATTTGAGGTCTGAAAACAATGCATCTTTTTTTGGTTATTTTGACCAGTTGTTATTTTCTACAAATAAATACTCTAAATGACAATATTTCTATTTGGAATTTGGGAGTAATGTTGTCAGTAGTTTATAGAATAAAACAAATCTGTTCATTTTACTCAAACACATGCCTATGAATAGTAAAACCAGAGAAACTGATAATTTTTCAGTGGTCTCTTAATTTTTTCCAGAGCTGTATGTAAATACAAGTATATAGAAAATATTTTTATTTGAATTCTCTGTATGCAGCTTTGACCAGGCCATACTTTCTCAGGATTTAGCATTTTTTAAAGCCAATTGTTTTTCCTTGCACTGTGCATTTGGTAATACTTTTGCATATTGTATTATTATTGAAATAATAAATTTATTTTCAAGTTCTTCAGAGTTAACTGCATTTGCGGTTTTGTCTTTGGGGAATCTTGACTTTCCATTTTCTTAATCCGTTGATTATACCTTTTGTATTTCACTGCTTTACATAAAGTGTCATGAAGTTTGGAATTTGTCATGCAACAATCTCATGTTTTTTAGAGACCTCTTCCAACCCTTTTCCTTCCAGCAAGACTAGATTTTACTTTTCCCAGTTTTTTCCTCCAGTATCTCTGCATCTTTTTTCAGATGTTTCTGGTATCTAACTGGATATAATTATATAATAATTTTATTTCTATATGCCTGTGACCTCTGTGCTGTGTTCTGTGGCACCTTAAAAAAATACTACTTTAAATCTTGTCCACACCTCATTCTCTAGTTTGCAATGAAAACATAAATGCGCAAACAGCGATTAAATGTAGTCTTAGCAGCTTGTATAAAATTCATAAAATAATTATTTTTTCTAATTTCCCAAACTTTCTTTTCATTTTCCCCACAGTTTAGTTTGTGATAGAAATGATGCTTCTGTAGTTGTTGGAGAAAAATGTCAGTTTGCTTAGAAAGCTAATGGCTAGTATTCAAGCAATCATATAGTTTGCACTAAATACATAATCTATTCAGAATTCTATAACATTTTCAATAAATTATAGCCTGTTTGAAAATGACTGGGACTATACACAAATTATATTTACCTTGCTTTTTTTTCAATTTCAGGACAACACATCTGGAATGGCATTTCACTGCAGCCATGTGCTTCAATGTCACAATTAATTAATGAGAATAAGATGTCCTGTGTGGTGGAAATGACAGGTATATTTTATGCAAAGAACAATATAAAAAGCATACTCACAGTAAATATTGATATAGATTTTATACATGTTTATATTTCTCGTTTTGTTTAACAAAATGTAATCTATATTTTTGACTCACCAAAATAGTCACCTTTTGCAGACATTACAGCCGAACACAATTGTGGCCTTATTTCTATAATGGAAATCAAATATTGTTCGGAAAGTTTTTCCCAACACAATTGCAGTAGTTGCTTTGTTTTCACCCTTCTTCCCAGTTCATCCCAAACAGCTCAATGGGGTTTCATTCTGGGGTCTGTGCTGGCCGTTCCATGATTTAAAACCTACCGTCTTGTAATTTTCTTCTAAGGTATTTCTAACAAAGCCTGAAGTATGTTTGGGGTCATTATCTTGTAGTATGAACCCCTGACCAAAGGCATACACCAGAGGGTATTTTATGGCGCTGAAAAATGCTGTGGTAGCAATTTTTGTTAAGTGTGCCATTCTGTGCAAATTCCCGACTCTAGATCCAGCAAAAGAGCCGCAGACCATTACACTCCCTCCTCCAAGTTTCACAGTTGACGTGACAAACTGAGGAACCATCTTTTCGCCTAATCGATGGCATACAAAACCCTGCGTGATGAACCGAAGATATACATTTTTCATTAATCGGCCCATAAGACCTTCCTCCAGTCTTCAGTAGTCCACTTTCCATTTGGAATTAACTGCAAAAGGACATGAAATTGTAGGATATTGTCTCTGACTACTTTAAAAGCCTGCAGATGGCAGCCAGCAAATTGCAAACATTGGCGTCAAACCATGTCAAACCATACATTGTGGGATTATGCACCCTTTAATTTATATTACCTTTATTTATACAGAGAAATCACCTAAGACAAAGATCTCTTTTGCAGATGAGCCCTGTATTACAAAAAAAAATATTATTTATATCACATTGAAATGTTACAAGCACTAAACTGTTTAACTTAAGATCATACCTAATGGTGTAGGGCAAAATATTCAAAAGCAGTTTTACCCTATTCTGAATTGTCCCACATATTCAATGCTATCCCATCTTGAGATTGTGTTTGGTAACTTCTGTTCCTTCAACTAATTTTGTCTGTTAGATAGTCAGGACGTTTTCACATGACAGCCCAAAACAACAACCAATCTCTGGCCCTTCTAGAGGTCAGTGACTCTCAGCCAACTGAAATAAGACGTTTGTGAAAATTTGCTCCAGTGATAAAATGCATATATAGCACATCACCATAATCTAGTAGGGACTTAAGTGCTTGCACTATATTTTTTTCTGATTTGACTTGACAGACACAATTTGTCCTTATAAAATAAACACATTTTAGACTTTAGCTTCTTCACAATTTTTTCATTTAACTAAATCCCAAGGTATTAGTTGGACGCAACATTTTCTATAAAATAACTGTTTAGGGTAGTAAAATCTAGGTTATGTTACCTAGAAAATAACATACTTAGTTTTATTTGTATTTAGTACCAACACACAATCAATAAGTGCATTTTGGAACAGTTAGATATCTGATTGCAAGGTGTGCAACAGCTTGTTCAGAAGAGAGAGTGTGACGGTACGAGTGCGTAAAGGGTGAGGCAACAAAGAAAGAAAAACAAAAATGAGGAATAGCGATCAATAGTCGCCCCGGACATCGCCACCCGCCAGCGCCCCAGGTCGAGGAGCAGGCCGATCCGGACAGCGAGCATGGAAGTCAGCTGTCAGGGAGGGTTCACAGATGTCCACCGCCCGGACCCAGCTGCATTCCTCAGGGCCGTAATCCGCCCAGTCCACCAGGTATTGGACCCGACCCCGCCGCAGCTGGGAGTCCAGGATCGACTCCACCAGATACACCGGACCCCCAGCCCCTGCAGAGCCGGATCCCCCCAATGGACCAGGAACCACCGACCTGAGGAGAGAGGCATGGAAGGTGGGTGAGATGTTGTAATATGGATGGGTGAGCTGCAGGGTGTATGAAACGTAATTTACCTTCCGGAGGACACGGAACGGCCCCACATACCGGGGCCTAAGCTTAGAGCAGGGCAGACGGAGGGAAAGGTCCCTCCTGGACAACCACACCTTGTCCCTTGGGCGGTACTCAGTGGCTTCGCTCCGCCGCCTGTCCACCTGCTCCTTTTGCCGCCGCTCTTCCTCCTGCTGGCGGACGTGGGCAGCAGACCAGACCTAATCGGACTTCCTGAACCACTCCTCCATGGCCTGGATGTGGCTGGAGCTCCCCAACCAGGGGCACAGCGGCGGTTGGAAACCGAGTACCACCTGGAAGGGGGTACTGGCGTGCCCTTAGGGAGGTCAGCCCCCCGGTTGTATAGACGGGAGGTTGCGTCCCCCCTGATGTTCTTGGTTCCCGGGCGGTACGTCAGGGTGAACTGGAAATGCTCAAACAAGAGGGTCCACCGGGCCTGGCGGGGGTTGGGGCACCGTGCTACCTTGACGTACTCGATGTTCCGGTTCCCATGCTGCTGGGAGAGGACCACCCCTACCCCGAACTCAGATGCATCTACCTCGACTGTGAAGGGCTTGAGGGGATTAGGGTGCTTGAGGAGAGGAGCGGTGGTGAACCTGCTCTTCAGGTCGAGAAACGCCTTCTCTGTGTCCGGGGTCCAGTGGAGATGTTGAGGTTGGCCTTTCAACAATGACGTGAGTGGCGCTGGGATGGTGCTGAAGTCTCAGAAGAACCGGCGGTAGAAGTTGACAAACCCGATGAAGCTCTGGATTTCCTTGATGGTCTTTGGGACTGGCCATGACCTCACCTCCTCCAACTTCAGCTCTTCCATCCGCACTCCCTCCGTAGTGATGTAGTATCTGAGGAAGGAGAGGTTAGGGGTGTGGAAAACACAACCTACAGCTGGTGTTTTAACAGACGTTGCAGGACAGCATGGACGTGGGCCACGTGATATGTTTGGAAGTAAATCTAGATGTCATTAATGTAAACCACTACGTACCTCCCCAACATATTCCGGAACACCTCGTTAAGGAAAGCCTGGAACACCGCAGGCGCATTGGCTAAGCCGTACGGCATCACACGATACTCATACTGGCCCGACGCCGTGCTGAACGCAGTCTTCTATTCGTCTCCCTCCCGGATATGCACAAGGATGTATGCGCTCCGGAGGTCCAGCTTGGTGAAGACGCGCGCCCCCCTCAGCTGTTCTATGGCTGACGGGACGAGGGGCATCGGGTAACGGTACTTTACCATAATGGCGTTCAGTCCTCGATAGTCAATACACGGCCATAGCCCCCCGTTCTTTTTTATGAAGAAGAAGCTGCCTGAAGCAGGGGAGGTGGAATGGTGGATGTGCTCCTGATCCAGCGTCTCCTTAATGTATGTCTCCATGGCTTCGTTTTCGGCCATAGAGAGTGGGTAGATCCTGTTCCTGGGGGGCGTTGTCTCCGGTAAGAGGTCGATGGCACAGTCCCAGGGGTGGTAGGGAGGGAGACACCTGGCTTTTTGGATCTTCGCCTGCAAACCTTTGCAGAAGGCGGTCCTCAGAGCAGGCTCGTTCCACCCGCTGGGCGCCGCCACCGTTCGGAATCTCAGGGCATCCTCCGAGGCCGAGCTGTTCCCCTGCCTCAAGCGCAAAAGCCGCTCGCCCCAATCCCTACCCTCAGCAGGGTGGCAAAATGGCATGGAATTGCACCATGAACCTGGAGAACACCCTCAGTTCCCCATACCCCCTATCCCACAATGCCGTTGCCCATTCAAGTGTGTGCCCAGTGAGATTATCACGATTTCCTTCTCATAGTCGGAGACCGGTTGGTCCCCGAAATACAATTTGCATTGTAGAAGGAAACCGCGACAACCCTCCGGATTGCCGTCATATTTCTCAGGCAGGGCTCTCCGGAGTTCCCGCTCCTGGGCACGGCTGGACTCCACACGAGCGAGAGGAGGAGGTACTGCCGCTCTGGCATGCTTAACAGGGCTCTCCTCTCACGGTCGTGCTGCCAGGTGAGACATCATTTCGCTGAGAGCTGTAACTAATCCGGCGATCTGTCCCTCCATGGCACAGAGTCTGTCCTCGAACTCTGGGGCACGTCCAGGAAGTCCGTACTCCCCATCATGCCCGCCCTGGCTCATTCCGGGATGTATGGTGAGGATAAGGAACGAAAAAAGAAAAACTGGAAAAAAAACAATCAAAAAGAAAGGAGAACAAACAACAAAAAATATGCCTCGGGTCAACAGACTATTCTGTGATGGTGCAAGTGCGTAAAGGTGAGGCAAAAAAGAAAGGAAAACAAAGACGAGGAATAACGATCAGTAGTCACTTACTTTCTCTATAGGTTTAAACAACAGCACCTCACGTTGAAGCGACAAACAAACAATAGTCTGCGGGGTGCATTGGTAACACAAACACATATATGGGCAACTTATTAGTGATGGGGAAGAGGTGCGTCCTCGGGGAGCGTTGCTGCCATCAGTCTCCAGCCGGTGGTTAGTACACTGGCAAGGTGGAGCGTTGGAGAGGAGGGAGAGCAGCTGTGCCACGGGGTGCAGACGTTACAGGGAGCTGTAGCGTATAGTACTGTGTCATCAGCATAAAACTGAAATGTACAATTTCTCACAGTTACAGAGTTACAAATCATGAAAATATAAAGTGAACAATATAGGACCCAAAATTGAACCCTGTGGAACTCCTTTGTGGACTCAAAAGAAATGTAGATTTAGTTCCAGCAGTCACAATAGTCTGGGTTCTGACGGTAAGTTAATTTTGAAACCAGAGGCTATTATAATTCCATAGGTAATTATCATATCTCAGTTAGCCATGAAATTCCAAGTTTGAAATCAAGCTGTTTTGATTACATGTGGCACATATAGGCACTTGACATAGTTCACAATTTTCAAGAAATTTTTCAAGACACATTTTCAAGTGTTAGCTCAACAGTACAACTTAACATCCAGCTGCCAAAAATCAAAGAATGCATCTTTAAAACACACTGTCTTTACTTTTCTTAGCCATTTCTTAGCTTTTTATTATTTCAGCTAAACTAACATATATTTTAGGAACTTTTAGGAGCTTTATTGATAGTGAGGGACACATTCAGTTCATTAGCTGCTAGCAAAGTCTATACAGATTATACACATGAATTTTGCTAGCAAAAAAGCTCAGTAGGGCAGTGCAATTACATCATCAAGGTCCCAAGTCCGCTGAGAGTTGCTGCAATTAGAAATGACATAGTTTCCTATTTCAAGGCACAAAAGTATTAGGCTGTCAGGACTGAAATGAAGGCGGAGCGGAAACAGCGGAGTTGACGAAAAAGTGAAATTTAATAAGGAACAATACAGCCTCATGAATACAGTCCGACATAGCTTGAGAAACGAGACAATAACACATAAAGACTAGGGGAGCAGAGGGAACATATATACTGGGGGGAATCACTGTAAATGAGGACCAGGTGTGCGCTAAACAAGACAATCAGGTGAGATGAACTGATGAGCTGGGTAGTGGTATCAGAAGGCCGGTGACGTTGACCGCTGAAGCCTGCCCGCTGCAGGGGGAGAAGAGGCAGCAGAGGGCGCAGTCATCACATAGGCCAACAAGTGTTTCTTCTTGGTCAGGCGTGTTTTTCACAACTTGTGCAGGCACAGGTGAGCTGTCAATGTCTAGTCTTGATTCTAGGCTTTGTGTGTGCCTTTAGACTCTGCTACTGGTCTCTGTCAACATGAGGACCAAAGAGTCCTCTATGAAAGTCAAGGAAACCATTATGAGGCTGAAATATCTGAATACATTATTTTTTAAACATAGCCAAAACCTTAGGCTTACCAAAAATAACAGTTTGGAACATCCCCAATATGATGTGTAACACTGTGGAGTTTATCAATCACAAGCAGCCTGGTAATCCATGCAAGAACGCTACAATGGATGACAGAATATGTCTTACCTTAATATAGACATAAAAACCAACTGTCAGACAGATCAGGAACACTTTCCAGGAGGTAGGCGTGGATGGGTCAGCCATCACCATCTGCAGAACTACATACTGTAGGCTGTACTGCAAAATACCTAAAATACTCTTGTGGAGAGATTACAGAAAGGCTAAGCTGTACCAGAGTGATGGCAGGAGAAAATTGTGAAGTGAAACTCAGCATACAACCTTATCTGTGAAATATGGTGAAAAGGGTGTTTTGGAACTGCCTGACTGAATTCACTGAAGTAAAATTTCTCCAAACTTATTGGGCAGCATGTCTTGATGCAACTAGTCAATCTCCAAATGTACTTGGAAAGTGTATTCAGACCCCTTCTTTTTCCACTTATATCATTACAGCCTCATTCTAAAATGGAATCAATCTACACACATTGCTCCATAATGAGGTTTCAGCCCAAATAATATCACCTGTGGGATACATGGGCTATATCTACAGAAAATGATAGAGGCCACTGATCTAGTGTCCAAAAATCTATTTTAGCGGGGGTGGCATCACTCAGGGCTTTCACTATTTTGATGTAGTCAACTGGCTGGGATTGATGACCATATTGGAATTATGTCCAGCCTAGTCATCAGTATCGATCAGCCAGAATCAGGGGTGTTAAACTCATTCCACAGAGGACCTAATGTCTGCTGCTTGGTTTTTGGGATTTCCTTTTAAATGGAGCCAGCTAAGACCTAGACAACCAGATGTGGGTAGGACCAAACGAAGAGCCTATTTAAACTGCAACATTTCAATTTAAATAACATTTATATAATATATAAATAAAATGTTCCATTCACACTAGCAACGAGAAACTGTTGCAGAGGTACCCCAAGGCGCAAAACATGCGTGCACAGTGCTTTGCCCAGACCCCCGACCTGGAAGGCAAATAAACTCACTGACAACATTGTTTAACTGGTAACTAACATGGGGCTTCTTCAAACAAGTGATGCTGTTGATGGTGATAGTAGAGCTGATGGTGATAGAAATGTCTGACGCAAATCTGTCAAGAAGACCTATTCATATTAATAAAATATTCATACTATGAAAACACCCTAATTTCTGAAGGTTATGAATCAAACGAGTACAAGGTAGGAGGGAAAACCCTCAGACATTTGAACCATCATGGAATGACTTTGACATCTATGGCCAAAAATGAAGAATTGACCAATTAAAAATGGAGCTCAGAGGTGATGCTTGTGCTCTCAGAGGTGTTATAATGGGAACAATTTTTAGGGAGTTTGTTCTAGCCACTGTGCTTCAACACTGTTGTTGCTTTCTCTTTGGGGTTTCAGGCTAGGTGCTTTGTAAAAGCACTTTGTGACAACTGCTGATGTAAAAAAGGCTTTATAAATACATTTGATTGATTGATTGATTGATTGATTGACTGAACAATTTAGGGATTTCCCAGAAAATATTAGAATGTTGGAATATTCAGATAGTAATGAAAAAGAATTGCTGCAATGTTGTTGCTGAAAAATAATAGACACATTTTTATATCAAGACGTTTTAACCTGGTTGGTTCCAAAGTAAGGTTCACGTTTTCAGAAAAAGGGACTTTGCAGGCGCATCTTCAAGAGGAAGTTGGTTCCAGCATTTGGTTGCTGGGACAGGATAAAACTTTGACTGGGCCATAGGTTGACAGCCAAGAAAGTAGATGTGGAAGAGTGAAGAGTTTGGATAGGGATTTAGGGTTTGAGCATTGTCTGAAGTTAGGGAGGTAGTTCCCATTGCTGCTTCGTAGGTCAGTACCATGGTCTTGTAGTAGGAGCGTGCTTCAAGAGGAAGCCAGTGGGGTAAAGTAGAGGAGTGGATTGACGTTGTAGAACTCAGAAATGTTGAACACCAGGCAGGCTGCAGCATTCTGAATAATTTGAACAGATTTTATGTTATATTATAGGAAGTCCAGCTAACAGTGAGTTGCAGTAGAACACGTGGGATCTATACAAAATGAATTGTTACTCGTTCCCCCTCAACCCCCCCACTTCCTGTCTAACAGCAGTGACGCTGACAGGGGGGACAACCTTCACGGTTGTCCCGGGCCCAGGCCTGGGGGGGGGGCATTTGGTTGGCTTAAATATAATTATGAATTTGTCAGTCAGTGTTAGTATTCAGTATTATTGAGAAGGTTAACAGTTACTAAACAGAAGAATTGCATTAATGAAGGGATTCATGTTTTTTACTCTTTGCTGTTTTTTTGCCGGACCGCGTAAGCGGAGCCAGCCAAGAAGAGCGAATGTCTCTTACTGAGTGAGTGAGTGAGTGAGTGACCGACCGACCGACTGACCGAGTATACTTTGTTAAATAGCGTAGTGGTTAGAGAAGCAGACCAGCGAACTGTAGGTCCCGAGTTCGTATCTCCTCGCAGGCGAAGCGAAGTACGCGTTATGAATTATTCCGTATAGACGAAAACTTCGCTGGCTAAAACCTCCAGTGACTACATTATAGTAAGCCTGAAATAAAACAGTTTACGGTTATAGTGCGACTGTTTCTGGTGGATTTTCGAAGTACGCGTCTGTGCATGCGTTTTTGGTCAGGATAGATAAACACATTTGCTGGCTACAACATAGGCTACAGTAGTTATGTTACAGTGAGCCTTAACTAAAACTGTATACAGTTATATTGCGACTGTTTCTGGAATGGAAAAGTTCATCTTCAGTCTCGCTAGCAATTGCTCAATTCTTATGATTATTCCTAAGGAGTTAGTAGATACCAGTAAGCCTATTACTGGCTAATAAGCTGTTCAAACGGCCAGTGGCAAAAACTAACAGTTCATAGATGCTATTTGTGGTGGAGGTAAACTTAATAAGAAACGTTAGTCAGTTTAACACAATGCAATAGTATTTAGCGACTGGTGAAATGTGTAATGCCATTGCGTTATGGTTAAAGACAGTGCCTCTCACGTGGAAGGCTCAAGTTCGAATCTATTGTGAAAAACATCATATGTATTTTATTTCCACGAGTCTCTCGTCGTTTCACTTGATGAAAAAGTTAGTTATCGTCACCTTTCTTGATAGTTATTGTATCAATATCATTCATGAATGAAAGAAAAAAGTACGTTGTTATGCCATGAAAAAGAAATACGCTCTTATGCCATGAAATGAAATAGCGTTGGCAGACTCGCTAGCAATTGCTCAATTCCTATCACTATTCCAGTAAGTTAGTAGATACTGGTAAAGTCTATTACTGGCTAATATGCTGTTCAAACGGCCAGTGGCAAAAGCTAACAGTTCATAGACGCTATTTGTGGTTGAGGTAAACGTAGTAAGAAACGTTAGTCAGTTTAACTGTATCAATATCATTCACGAATGGCCAATTAGCTGTTAAAACGGTTAGTGGCAAAAGAGGATTTGTTCAGGATAGAGGCTATACTGACACCCCTCAAACATAGAGCTCTGTGGTGTAGTGGTTAGTGACACAGCCTTTCACGTGGGCAACTTGGGTTTGAATCTCAACCAGTTAATACTTTCTCTTGCGGTCCGGCTGAACTAGGCTTGCCTGGTTTCTTGTTTATACAGCATTATGATTAAACCTTTTTCTGTAAAAATGTTTTGTTCTACCAACAGCCAATCAATGATACCCTAACACCTACAGCCAATCAGAGTGATACCCTAACACCAACAGCCAATCAGGGTAATACCCTAAACACCAGCGCCAACATAACTTTGTTAAAGCTGCACTAGATAGGATTTATTCAGTAAAAAAACAAAAGTTAAGTGCCAGTGGAATGTCATTTTATCATTTTTGGAGCATACCGCTACTTCCCAGCCAATCCCGTTCCAGCCAGTCGCCTTCTGCGAGGCAGGCTTTCCTCCTTGGCCTTTTTTGTGAATGGGCATTTTACCTGGATGATATTATATATAGCATAAGTATGCTGTAAGGAGCGAAGTTTGTTTACTGTAAGAAACTATAATGGCAGCTAGAGACCAGGACGACAGTCAGTTCCTCCCTTGTCTACTACAGGATACACTACGAAAACGGCAAAGCGAAAGAAGACTTAGACCAACTCTCTGTAGCTAGCTACCAGGAACCAATGATAATGTTAGCAAGGCAAAGAAGAACGTCGTCGAACTCTGAGTGAGCACTTTTTTTGGAACAGGTAATTCAATTTTTCATATTTTTATTCGGAACGTGATTCTCTATCGGGCATTGGTGCGGAACCGCTTTCTGATGTGTGAGTAATTGCAAAATTCTGTAATGTTTTTTTTTTACTGAAAAAATCCTACATAGTGCAGCTTAAAAAAGGTTCACATTTAATCAATAAATGTGTGTAACTACAGTACTGTAGCTATCTAGCTAAAACATTGCCACCATGCAAACAAAACTAGGAGCCCAGAAATGGAAGGACAAATTTAAAAGAGAACATCTAAATTTGGGTAGCAGTTAATTAATGTCAGATTGGGACTGAGTAGGTTATGAATTGAAAAGATGTGACATACTTAATTACCTGTGTTGAAAAAAAAGGAATTTGAATATGGCCTAGTTATGAATTAAAACATTAAACAATAAAATGTTTGACCTGTTTTTTGGACAGTAATATAATAACTATTAATTTTTTTTGGCCCTTGGTTTGGGTCCTAAACGTTAACTTCTGTCCCGGGCCCTGTCATTCCTGTAGGTGTCCCTGCTAACAGTTATGTAACTGGTGCTAATTGTTATATAACTAGTTGACCTAACTAATGAATAAGTACTAGTTCCTTTTGACTAAAGACTACTCAGTTCCAGGAATCATAAGTTAAAGTATATGTCCCGTGTAAATCAAAATGTTTAAATTCATATTAATTTGACTCATGACCAGATAATGTGGTCTACTTGTCTAACTCATATTTGTGTTCAAAAACATGAATTAGAGATTTTTTTTACCAACTTAACTATCTTTTCTTGCAGTCTAATATAATAAAACATCAAAAATGAAACAAATAAAGCATTTGGACATACCTACTCCTAGAATGGCCAGAAGATGGCAGGATCGTCAAAAAAAACTACATGCTATTCTACTGCATCTCCTTACTTGAAAACCTTGTCACCTCTTTGTCATTGGTGGGAAAATACATCCTACCAGGTTAGGTCAGTCATTCACGTGAAGATGAAGGAAAAGACAGAGGAAGCAGTATTTTTTAGTAGTCCAATATATCTCCCTATGGTGACACCCATATAGAAAGTACATTTTTGGATGCATTTCAGAATACAAATGGATGTGAAACAAAAAATATAGCCAATTTTGAAATAAGTATTTTTGAATTTGTAAATGTATGTTGAAGTCATACCTTCGTTGTTTGGAGAATATTTTATGTATTGAATAAAATCAACGTGACATCTCACTTTTCACCTGCAGACTGCTCACCAAGAAGTCCGTTCTAATCAAGAATTGCGAGAACATACATATTTATGCTTTTAATTCCATGCTGTTTTAAAAGCCAACACAGAGAGACTAAAAAGACACACCACAAATAAACACCACATTCAGAAGTCTTACAGCCTCAGCTCACATTGCCATGGTAACCAGAGACCTATGGCTCCACAAAGGTGATACGCCGCCATTTGGTGCCGTGCCTGGTTCACTAAGAAGGCTGCAGTTGCAAAGTAAGACCATACGGGGGCAGTCTAGCATCTACCTATCATCATTCTCTACCAAATAGTACACACACACACACACACACACACACACGCACACACACACACACCAGGGCCGGGGTCAATTCTGAAATTAATTGTGAATTGCTCTTAAACAAAACATTTTTTCATTTCTGGAATTTCAATTGGGTCCACCAGTCTCGGTTTTTACCTTGACTGTGTCGCTGTCTGACAGGCTGGGATCTCCACGGGTGATGCATAGAGGATGAGCATCGGCCGGAATGGGGTGGGGGATTTTGGAGCCAGGGTTTCCTTGTCTCATCACTTTCTAGACACTCCCTCTTGCGGATTAAGTGCCTGCAAAATCGAACACGAGGTTGTCAGTCGAGTAAGCATGTTCTGAAACACGCTGATCTGACGACTTCTTGGTTGCACATGAAGAGGGAAAGAAGCAGTAGATGTGCTGTAAACCTCAACTCCCCCTGGCCCATTGGGAGCGGTTGCGACTATGCCCATTACAATTAGATATCACAAATTTGGGGAAGGGATGAATAAAGGTTGGGTAAATCAGGAAATAAACATAAAAAAGAAGTACATTTATTTGAACTGTATTTTAATTGATTGCATTCCACTTGAAGCTTATTCCTTTTGAATTGAATTGGAATCAAAGGAATTGTAATCAAATTCAAGGGCCTTGCATGACTTATTCTACTAATCATACTGGTAATGTTCTTTTGACATCATATATGTCATTTACTTGAATTATTAAGAGCTATGGACTATGGTCTTGCAAAGTGAGCTACAGTGGACTGAGTGTTGTTATATTTGTAAATAATTACCGTGATCTGGACATTTTTTAAGATCATGTTGCGGTAACCTATTAAAATGTTAAATTCTTAATGCTGTTTAAATAACAATTCATAGTTATTAATAGTCATAAAAGACATGACTTTATACATATTTCATAATATGCATTAAATGAAAAAAGGAAAGGGTAGAAGTGAATAATAAGTGAACCATCTACCATCTCAACACAATTAATAAAAAATCTTATTCAAAGTTAATAACAGTGATCTATTATTACACCATTCGAAATAGTATATTTTTTCTGTGCATTAAAAAGTGCAAAATCCATTCAGGAAATTATTTGTTAAAATAATTTAACTTTTATGGTTCAGGTTTACTAAATTACTTTAAATTAAATTACAATTCTTTCAAAAAGTAATTTGGAATTGACCATAACCCTTAAACACAAACACACATAGTGTTTTTTTTTTAGATATTTGTGAGGACTAAACATGTTATTCCCATTCAAAATCATATTTTCCCTAACTCAAAACTTATCCAAACTCTTACCCGAATCCACAATCCTTAACCTTAGGCCAAAATCGAAACCCCTAAACTTAAACATACCCTAACCCTAAGCTAACCCACAAACCTGAAATATTTTTTCCCTTGTTAAACTTTTAGTCTTATGTATTCATATAAATATATAAAGGCAACAAAAAAAGTGTTGCAAGCACACACACACACCATCGAATAGATAATAACAGAAAAAATCTGTCATTATTCAGCTGTGAATGGACAGTCTGCTGAAAAGCACCAGGCTGCTATTGTGGTATTCAAACAATGTTTGTTGTTTTCCCACTGGGAATCACACAGTGATGTTAAATGATATTTAACTGTTGTCTACAAACATGTGCTATTTGGAAATTGATTTCAACCTCTGTCCTCCATTTTCAAACAGTTCTCCATTTCCTAAGCATCTTAACTTTCTTGTTTGTCAAGACTGCTGAAATGTGAAGGAACTGGACAGGTTTTAACCACAGAGTGTACCCTAGCATACATACTCAGATTTGTTTTTGTTTGTCCACCAATCCTGATGGATGTCGATATGTGCATGAACCAATCAGAAAGTAGCAGAAAATCTAGGCCTTGGTTTCCTGAGGAACAAGGCTAAGGCTAAGGATTGCACTGAGCTCCTCACTGGTTAAGCCTTACACACACACACACACACACACACACACACACACACACTCGCACACCACATTGAGACACTTCAAAGAGACGCTCTGAGTAAAGATGAAGCGGGTTCCTTTGATCTCTCTCCACTGACTCTGATTAATGTGTAGATTTACAGTTTAGACCTACAGGGACCTGGCACCCATGACACCCCAGATACTGCGGCAGAATCTCAGCCACGAAACCTCCAATCAGAACCATTTTTCTCTCGGTATCATCCAATCAGAGGTCTCACATTCTCCCTTTCGACGATTAGAACTGTTTCATGCTCAGAAAAGGCAGTTTTCGCATGCTTTGCCGTTGATGGTGTCTGCCATTTTGATGTAGTCAACTAGGTGGGGCTTTCAACATCATTGGCTGATCGATCCTGAGAACCTAGAGTCTTGTCAAATCGGCTGTAATGAAGTTGGACGTCCCACCCACAGACCTAAAAAAATAATGTACAGCTGTGGCTAGCTTCCAGTGCATAGGGGAGTAGTTATCAAGTGTACGTGGGTTATTTTGTTATCGGTTTTAAATGCAATGTTGGCCACTAAAAAAGTCCTTGTGCTGAGTAGACGTCGCTCCCACCTTTCATCTCACATCCTCTGACAGGAGGCTGGGAGTTACCCCCCTCCCCCAGCTTGGCTGTTTCTGTTACTGCTGCGGTGGGATGTAGATATAAAAAAGAAACGGGGACAAAGTGAGGCGGTGGAGGGGATAAGAGAAAATGACAAAGAGAAAGAGAGTGGGAGAGAGAGAGAAAAAGACAGAAGAGAGAGATGGGAGGGGCATGAATCATTTTTGAGGATATTTTTACTGTGACCCAATTTGGAGCCCCTTATGCAGCACCCGCTTAAAGGTGCCGCACACTTCCGGCTGCTTTGCTGAGGCCAAAGATTCGCTAATATGACACCTGGAGAAAATACGCAGAGCATAAAGCGGACCGGGTGACCTTACCTGGGGAATTCATCTCTAGGTTTGTGCAAACACACGCAGGACCTACACACGCATCAACATGTGTACACACACACGCACACACATCGCTCTTCTCTTCTCTTGTATAGGCAGACAAAGATGAACTATTGGAACGGCAGATTGACGACTTTCAGTCACCACGGTGATGAAGGGTCATTGAGTTCAAAGGTGATGTAATCTCACTGCTCCCAGGCCGTCCGGCAAACAAACATTTGACACATTACTTGCGGTTGAAGACACCCTCTAGTCGATATCGCAAAATAATGTGAAAACACATTAACAATCAATGAAATGTTATGCTTTTCTACTACTACTGGAAACACTGGCCCAACAAATATTCTGTAAGATTATGAACAGGAAAACAGACAAGACAGAAAGGTTTAGGTTATAGACCCAATGAACTGAAGAATGATGTCCATCTCTCTCTCTCGCTCTCTCTCTGCCTGTTTCTCTTTTGTCTCTCTCTCCCTCTAGCTCTCTCAGTTTGTATCCATTGCACTCTCTAACTCCTATCTCACAATTTCTCTCTTGCGCTTTTTTTGTATCTTTTTGTCATCCTTTCATACCCACTCTCTTTCTCTTTCCCTCCCTCACCCTCTCTTTTTCCCTCTCTCAATGTGTAAAGTCACAGAGAGTTTTTCTTCCAGTGTTTTTGCAGACAGGAAGTCCATATTTAATGAAGTGACTCTTGTTAAAATGCTTTTAAGTGCTCCTGTGCAGTGCTGCAGGCTGAGAGAGAGGGGGGATGAGGTTTTTATTTATTAATTGGGCGGTTCACTGCCTCTTCTCTCTGTGAAGAAGGGAGCGGATTAGACGAGAGTGCCCCCCTTATTCCCTTGCTCTCTCACTCCCCCGCTCCCTGGTTGGACATGTCCCTCCCTCGGGGGACACCCCTGCGTCAGTCCACATTAACATCCATCAGAACACGCTTCTCTGGAGGGGAGACTTGCACGCACGCAACTCATACACACACACGCGCACATACACACACACAACTCGGTTTTACTATACTTGTGAGGACTTCTTGGAGACCAACAATTGATTTCCTAGCCCTCCATCGTAAACTTAGCCCCTATACTTAACCTTCAGTCTATTCCTTAACCTCTAACCTTTATACTAACCTTAACCCTCAGTGTACTCCTTAACCTCTAACCTTTATGCTAACCTTAACACTAAGTGTACTGCTTAACCTCCAACCTTTATACTAAACTTAACCCTTGGTGTACTCCTTAACCTCTAAACTTTATACTAACCTTAACCCTCAGTGTGCTTCTTAACCCCCATGTCTAAAAGAGGCCTCTGCAATTTTCATTGGTTTCCTATTTTGAGGACTTACATACCCAATAAAACACAACGACGCACACACGCTCAGCCAACACAATGCACACATACACATAGTAACAAACACTCAAGCAAATGTCGAAGTTTCACAAAGACCCATTGATTTGTCTTTATGATCAACTAAAATGGGGATTCTGCCAGAACCCCCTCCCCATGTTGGAGAGGAAGGCTCCCCCGCTTAATTTGAATACCTCTCAACAGCAGGAAAGTTTGAAA
>JACXGI010001313.1:28921-96589 GCA_016801175.1 Esox masquinongy
TAGTTATCTCTACGAGCAGACGAGGAGGAGGGGGAAGAGAAGGGGAGGAGGAGGGGGAAGAGAAGGGGAGGAGGAGGGGGAAGAGAAGGGGAAGAGGAGGGGGAAGAGAATGGGAGGAGGAGGGGGAAGAGAAGGGGAGGAGAGGAGACTGAAAGTTTTCTACAACAAAGTGCACATTCCACACATGCCAGCGTGCGCGCACACACACACACTACCAATGCGTCATCCTCATCACTCACCTCCAACTGAACTCATCCGCAGGATAACTGTCTTTCGAACAGGACAGTCTGGTGTCAGTAAAAAAGAAAGAAAGCACTACACATTAACACCTTTAACACCCACATCACATCTAAACTAATTCACAATTTACATTTATGCTCACGTCTGTAATTCTAATGGAGTTTTGTAACGTTGTGTGTTCTCACTGGAGGGCCCTGTATCCATGCAGAGTGCTGAAGATTTTCTTCCATCGCCCATTGCCTAATTCAGTGCTTTGACCTAGATTCTAAAATCACACACACACACACACACACACACATACACACACACACATACATGCACGCACACGAGTGTTTACCATGTATAACCTGTCCGGTTCTATCCAGCCCTCTCTCTACACACACAATATTTAGGGATGAACTGCAAAAAATAATCGTCATCACAATCCTGATGTAGCGTCATTTTTAAATGAATGTAGCTGATGTTGGTGTCAAACCTTTCCATGTCACAAATTCATATAAATACTATCTTCAACATGTTTTATTACTCTACAATTTCTTCAGAGGTATAAAACATCTTCCAACAGGCAGATTATTAGGTCAGAACATACCAAATCACTTTTCAGTAATTCCAGCGCTCTCATTTTCCCTGTATCTGTCTCAGCCTTGCCCTAGTCTTGGAATTGAACATCAAACACAGAAATGCAAATTCATTTCTTCCTAACAGTTCTACAGCATCAAACAAACTTATAATTGGATTTTGCCTCCTGATGTAAAAGGCTTATTCATCTGTTAAATTTAGACTCCTACTGATGAAGAGAATGAATCTGGCTTTACAAATCAGCACAATCTAAGGGGGGGGGGGGTCGAGAGAGGAGAAAGACAGAGGGAAGAGAGAAGGGAGGGTGAGTTGAGAGGAGAGATAGGGGGAAGAGAGATAGGGGGGGTCCAGAGAGGAGAGCGATAGAGGCAAGAGGAAGAAAGAGGAAGCTAAGGAGGGGATGAAGAACTAGCAGGCACTATACAGAACGCACACACAAACACACACACAAACACAACCCAACAGAGCCCTGGCGCGTCTCTGAAACTGGGTGCTAAGCACAGACAGGAGCCGGTCATTAGCATAGAAAGAGGTTGAACAGAGTCACACGGTGACGGGCCCGGATGCAGCCCAGTATGACTTCTCCTAATGAGTTGGGAATTAATTAGCTCTATAATGAGAATATGCACATCTGGTTGTTAACATTCGGTCACCGGACTCCCTCAAGACTCTCGCCCCGGTTCTCCCCCACTCGCCTGTTCCGCCTCTCTCTCGGGTTCCACCTCCCGCTGTTCTAAATGCGTCTGTAGCATTATTGGACCATCCGCCTACTCTAAGGACAGAACTGACTTTGTTGCATTGTGTTTTTTTGTCGTTACATATACACTTCACCCATTCTTTTTCCGAACTTCCATACTCTTTGAATATCAATCCCCAAACACGGACACTTTTTTTCACATACGCGGATTAATAGGTTCAGGGCTGGCTGGACCACATCTATACAGGAATCAATGAAGGAAAGACAGATGGAATACCATTTGCAATCAGGGGTAAATAAAAGCAATGACGAGAGAGGTGGTCAATTAAGAGAAAGAAAACCGAGAGATGCACACAAAAAGAGAGAGAGAGAGAGAGAGAGAGAGAGAGAGAGAAAATGTGTAAGTGAGACAGAAAGAGAAAAAGGGTGATAAAGATGGAGAAAAACACCAGATGCTGTGTGGGAGGCCTATTTATTGATGATATCACACCTCCAGTCTTTCAGACACACACCCACCAACATACACACACACACACACACACGTTTACTTAGCAATTTCAATGGGGACACCAAAGTGGACTGTCCTTAAAAAGGCCTACTTGAACTAATCTTAGCCTTAAACTTAACCCTAAACTTTAAATTTACTTAACCCTAACTTTGACCTTACTGACCTAACATTCATGCCAAACTTCACCTAGCCCTTATGTCTAACGGATAATAACTAACCATAACAGTTACACCAAAAATGGGAACAGGAAAAAAGTCCCATTAGTCAAATTCTCCTGATTAAACCCCAGTATCTTCTCCCAAAAATACAGTTAAATTGGAAACACACCCACCCACACGCACCCACAGGCATTGCTAGCACATTCACTGTAACATTACTGTCCTCGCGTGGCTTTTAACTCGTGTGCCCGCTCTTCTACCTGCTTATTTCTTCAAGCTTCCTTCCAGTTTCTTGAAAATGCTTTTCAGTTTCCCTTTCAACCTCTGCCATCCTCCTCTCTGCTTCAGATCCTCAGCTTCGCCTATCTCCTCCAGTTCCTGCCATCTCACCTTGTCTCTCCTCACTACCTCTCTTTCCCAGGTTCAGACACCAGCTTCATTGGACAAAAATGCAGTTGGGATCTACCAGGCAGCCAGAGGGACACAACTGATAAAAAAAAATACACAAACACAGTGCACCAGTGTCCTAACAGAAATACAAGTGAGTTACGTGTTAAATAACATGTAGCAAATAGGTACGAACTGGTGGACAGTGTTACATGTTCATACGTCTGCTATTACTGTGTATGTTCTAATGGGTCGTCTGTAACTGGGACGTTCTGACACAACCTAAGGTCATTACCAACAGAACATTGGATCCAACTAATTATATTTCTGATGACATGGAGCGATTCCTTTTGATTGATTTCAGAGGTTCTCCATGACTTCAAGATCGTTAGCCCTAGGAAACCCCCAAGGCCTAGTCCCTGCTCTCTCTCTCTATGCAGGTAAAAATGTGTATCTTCTTTGCCTAACAGGAATGGGCCCCTGCAAACGAGTCTCATTAATTAGCTTTTAATTTGTGAATGCAAATGAGCTGAATTTAAAAATAGACTCTCCTTTTGCTGGCTTCAAAGGCAGACAGACAGTGGATCCTTATCAGTTGGTTTGTTCAGCTGTGCCACTAACGAGACATATTTGGCTTAATGAGGAAGCCGTGCCCTAATTTGTTTATGCTAATGATATGAAACAGCGCTTGGCTTTTTTTGGCGTGTATCTGGGAATGGATCTGTGGTGCTGAACGGCTCTCTCTGTTGATCCTTTTGGGTTTGGTCGGCTCCAGAGGACGTGTAGTGCAGGCGGAGGGGAGGGCTGTTTGTTGTAGCGGGTTAATTGGTTTGATCAGGGTAATTGAGATCATGTGTTTGGTACGGCTGCATGTCAGGCCATTGGAGGGTCTGTAAAGGCATTTCAGAGGGTGGTTGCTGGGGCAGTCTAACTAGAGGAAACTTGGTCCTTGATATTTTTTAGATCCATATTTATTTCTTTTTTCTCAGAGAATAAAGTTAATTGGACGGGTCAGGACATCAGACAAGCTCTCTCTCTCACACACACACACACACACACACACACACACACACACACACACACACACACAGACATGCACAGGACATGCCCTAAGCAACCCATCAGGAAAGAACACATTAATAATTCTTCTCACTGATGACTGTTCTCTGTGCTGTAATTGCCTTGTTAAGTACACAAGGCTTGCACTCCAACCAGAAATCATCTCTGAGCAGACCCCTCTGGAAGACAGACTACCAGGAACAGAAACAAAGGGAAGAGGGAGGCCAAGATGAGCAGAAAGAGTGACATCTAAATGTGCATAACCAAACTGGTTGTGAAAATTATTACTTTTTGATTAGTCACAAACAAGGACCCGAAACGGTGTGTCCCATTATGTTATCCAATAATCAGCCACCCTAAAGACTACCATGCAACTGCATCTGATCTGTGTCTGTTTGTTTACTCACATCTCCATTAGGAGAAGCAAGGTGACATCATTCCTGGTGGAGTCCGACACTAAAAAAAAAAAAATTTCAGCAAACAACAATGTGTGTCTCCTCACTGTCATCACTCTGCCATGAGTGTTGTTTCCTTTGAATTTATCACTTGCTAGAATTACTTGAGGTGGAAGACAATTCCATGTCGTTATGGCTCTATATACTGTAGTACTGATCTAGTGGTACTGATCTACAGATTGCTTCAGATCTGGCAAGGGAAGTGTGAACAGGCCCTGGTGATGTTCTATGTCTGTTCGTTCTTGGTATCTGAGCTGAATGTTATATGAGTCCAGAGACAACTAGGGTTACAATAATTATGAAATGAAAGTAAAACTAAGTTATGCAGCCTCTTTTTAGCCAGGAAAAAGTGGACAGTCTAGATGTGACCAGACCAGTACCTGAATAACTGGTACAGTGTCAAAAACTGTACAGCGTCTATGGAGTTAGATATCTGCCAAAAGGTTAAGCGTATGTATTGTTGGGATTGTAAGAAAATCCATCCGTAAATTGGTATGATCGTAAAAAAAGTAATACGCAAAACATGAAACGCACGCATGAAATTAGATCTGTGAACGTACAAACCCCCTGTTACGATGACGGACAAATATTTTTTGCTTGTACGAATCTAGTATTACAATTCTAAAATACAGCATTACAATCTGGAGTTTTGGCAGTTTCATCTCATCCTCCCAAAAAACGTAACCGAAACTTTCCGGGATGAGTGCTAATAACAAGCAGAGGCAGTGTGACGAACAGGAAATCAGGGAAACTGGAAATAGGTATCCTGCAAGATTTCAATTTAAAAGTCTCTTCTTTCTTCATGTGCGTAACTGCTCTTTGTGCATAGGTTTCATGTGTATTAAAAATCACTCAAACTTATAGAAATTGTATTATTGTGTAGGCCTACACACTTGTTGTGGTCCCAAATACTCAAACAGCGTTGCTTTATGGGTCTTTGTTTTTTCCCCTTGGGTCGTTGCTGTAAAATGAGAATTTGTTAAAATACTGAATAACTAAAACGAAATGTTAAGCAATTACTACAGAAGTTCCAGGCCACATATAGCCATCATAAATAGTATGGACAGAACACAGCAATTAAATCGCACATGCCAGACTAATATTTATAGAATATCTTGACCTAAATCACTTCATTATGTTTTGCAGCTCAGAAGGATATTCTGTGCAAATGTATTCTGTGTCCTTGTCATTTTCACACAAGTATTTTTACCTAACGCCTAAATGCTTGATAGCCTACTGGTGTAATGTTGTTAAACAGCCTTAAAAAACAGCTATGGACTTTTATTTTGAACATGATATCCGGAATGGCAACACTATGGTTGAACCCTGGGCTAGCGGTCCAACTTATTGTTGCTAGCTTTACAGTTTTGAAGAGCTGCGTTTGGGTCTTATCTTTGCATATGCCAAATTACTGACGAAAGTTTGTACGTAGAAAAACGATTTGTAAACAAATAAATGGTGACGTAAAGTAAGAATTTAACGTGTGGAAAGTCGTAAAGGGGTGCTTGTACATTCACAGATTTAATTTCACGCTTACTTTTCATGTTTTACATCTGACCTTTTTTACGATCATACCAATTTACAAATGTATTTTCTTACTATCCTAACAACACGTACGCTTAACCTTTTGGCAGATATCTAACTCCATAAGTGTCTCCTTCAAAATAAATTTGTCAATATGACTTGACCATTAGAACTGCCCAAACAATGTTAGTCTCCTCAACCTGCTCAATGGTTTCACCCATTATGAAAACTCCAGGGTAGATTTTGTTGTTAGAGAATGTTTTTGTAACCAAATATAAGGCTATTAATTTAAGATGTATTCATAACCAGTAGGGAACTTTACAGCAGTGGAATGACTCACACGCACACACTGTGTCTCCAAACAACTCTTAATTAATCAGCAAAAGGGAAGGAAAATGTAACTACTGTCTCTGATTTTAATTGGAGTAACAGTACTTACTGGGGGGGGGTTGTGTTTGTCTTGGCGGGTATATGTGGAAGTTTTCATGCGTCTTTAGTTCAGTGCCAGTTTTTCTTATACTAGAGCGTGGCATGGGACAAATGTTGTTCCTTCTGTTGCTCTTCTTCCTCAAGCTGCTGACTTTCCCCTAGCTGAAACGTGGGATTGTGGCATGCCTTCCGAAAGCTACGTGGAGAACGATACGACCTTCATTAACATTACCTTCTGTAGGCATTGTCCCCACACTTCAACTGAGATATATTTTTTAGTCTTCTCTAGTCGAAGATAATGTATTTGAGTTTAGCTACCCCAGCTTTAAAGCTCATTTTAACCCTTCAGCTTTTCCCCCTAATTCTTCAGGATTTCCTTAAAGAAGGCTTTGGTATCTGGGTAGTTCATCGCTCCACATTAGGGAAGACAAATGTCCAATCACAGTGCAGCATGGCATGACACGGCTGACATGATAGGCTGAGGAAAAGCGGGTTAGCAGGATTTATCTTCTATTAAGCACACCCACAGATTTGACTATGTAACTGATGAACTGTAATTTGGAAATACCAAATAATGCCATTATTGGAATATATTTCAGTGAAACATGACTGACGACAATATATTAATGCTTTAATACAAAAACATTAAATAACGACAACTTACCGCGTTACAAACAAGGTGTTTGCAGGTAGATTTATGCATACACAGTAATGTGTGTGTATATATATATATATATATATATATATATATATATATATATATTATATATTATACAGTTAGGTCCGGAAATATTTGGACACTAACACAGTTTTCATAGTTTTGCGTCTGTACGCCACCACAATGGATTTGAAATGAAACAACCGAGACACAATTGAAGTGCAGACTTTCAGCTTTAATTCAAGGAGTTGAACAAATATATCGCATGAAACGTTTAGGACTTGCAACTATTTTCATACATATTCCCCTTATTTCAGGGGCTCAAATGTCAAATCTTTAATACTTTGTCGAGAATCCTTTGCAGGCAATGACTGCTTGAAGTCTGGAATGCATGGACATCACCAAACGCTAGGTTTCCTCCTTTGCGATGCTTTACCAGGCCTTTACTGCAGCTGTCTTCAGTTGTTGTTTGTTCGTGGGTCTTGCTGCCTTAAGGTTTGTCTTCAGCAAGTGAAACACATCCTTGATCAGGTTGAGATCAGGTGATTGACCCAGCCATTGCAGAATATTCCACTTCTTTGCCTTATAAACCTCCTGGGTTGCTTTCGCAGTATGTTTTGGATCATTGTCCATCTGTAAAGTGAAGCGCGTCCAATCAACTTTGCTGAATTTGGCTGAATGTGAGCAGACAATATATCCCTATACACTTTAGAATTCATCCGGCTGCTTCTGTCTTCTGTCACATTATCAATAAACACTATTGACCCGATGCCATTGGAAGCCATGCATGCCCATGCCATCCCACTGTGTTTTACAGATTATGTGGTATGCTTCAAATCATGAGCAATTCCAAGCCTTCTCCATACTTTTTTCTTCCCATCATTCTGGTACAGGTTGATCTTAGTTTCATCTGTCCAAAGAATGCTGTTCCAGAACTGGGCTGGCTTTTTTAGATGTTTTTTGGGAAAGTCTAATCAGGCCTTTCTATTCTTGAGGCTTATGAATTTCTTCATTTTTACTATTTTCCACATTGTAGAATAATAATGAAGACATCAAAACTATGAACCAACACATATGGCGTCATGTTGTAACTAAGAAGTGTTATACATATCCAAATACATTTATATTTTAGATTCTTCCAAGTAGCCATCCTTTGCCTTGATGACAGCTTTGCACACTCTTGGCATTCTCTCAACTAGCTTCCTGAGGCAGTCACCTGGAATTCAATTAACAGGTGTGCCTTGTTAAAAATACATTTGTGGAATTTCTTTCCTTCTTAATGTGCTAACCCTCTATGGTATGACTTTTATGTTGGGGGAAAAAAATATTTCACCCCATTTTTTGGGAGCTTGGGGGTCCCTGATAATATATCCATCAACACCATGCCATAGAGGGTTAAGGTGGGTTAAGGTGGGTTGGAACAGAGGTTACCTTGGCGGCAGAGGATACGTTTATTAGAGATACCAGCCTCAGAAATTGTTAATTTACTGCACTTCAGATTACAAGCCAAATAACTGCTTCACAAAGTATAAGTAACAGACACCTCACTCCATCGTCTGTTCAGAGGAGACTGAGTGAATCAGGCATTTATGGTCGGATTTCTGCAAAGAAGCCACTACTGAAGGACACCAAAAAGAAGAGGAGACTTGCTTGGGCCAAGACACATGAGAAATGGACATCAGACCAATGGAAATCAGCGATACGCCATCCCATCCAATTTGTGATTAGTGGGATCTTTTTTTTTTCAACAGGACAATGAACCAAAACACACCTCCAGGCTGTATAAGGGCTATTTGACAAAGGAGAGTGAAGGTGCTGCATCAGATGACCTAGCCTCCACAATCACCCAGCCTCAACCTAATTGAGATGGTTTGGGATGAGTTGGACATCAGAGTGAAGGAAATGTGCTCAGCATATGTGGGAACACCTTCAAGACTGTTGAAAAATAATACCCAGTGACTACCTCATGAAGCTAGTTGAGAGAATACCAAGAGTTTGCAAAGCTTTCATCGAGGCAAAGGATGGCTACTTTGAAGAATCTAAAATATAAATGTATTTGGATATATTTAACACTTCTTGGTTACAACATGACTCCATATGTGTTGGTTCATAGTTTTGACGTCTTCATTATTATACTACAATGTGGAAAACTTCAAAAATAAAAAAATTCCCTTGAATGAGTGGGCGTGTCCAAACTTTTGACTAATACTGTATTGATATCTCGCAGATATTGACAGAAAACCAAATATAATTTTAAAAAACACAACTTAATATAAATCAAAGTTAACATGCGATATATACAAAAAAATAATTCATCTAGGTCAGGGTTTGGGCTACAGCAGGATGTTCCAGGGCCACTGGGCTATAATGTGTCAAACTGTTATTTACTGAAAGACAACTGAAATTATTGTCACTCAAAAAGAGAACTAAAAGAGCCACAGACAACTAAAATTGGTTCTATAATAGGTTCTGAAAGGGGGTGCCTGCTGGGTGCCGGCCAAACAACTCGACTATGGTCTTAACAAACACCCACCACAGCCGCCCACTAGATTTGGCTGAGTAATGGACAAACTAAAAGAAAAATCCCATGCCAATTTATGGAGTGCGAATAAATGGCGGAACAAAACAAATGCATGAGATACAAGTTCAACGGCATTGATTTACAGCTTAAATTCAAACTCAGCAAAACATCATCACCACAAGCAGCTCTGGCGAAATATGGAGAAGCAACTTTTTAAGAGCTTTCAGCCATGTCGCTTAAAATAACAGTTGTGACAGCACGGACAAAGGATGACAGTGCCACACCCTAAACAGAACCAAACTTGGAAAAAAATGAATTTGAGGGAAAAACCAAAGCCGGTAGCACATTTTTTCAAAACATATTCATACTGCATTATTTACATCCACTAATGCATGCTCAGAAACAGTAACTACAACTTTGGATAAAAGAATGATAATGTAATGAATGTCATATACAATAGGAAGTAATTATCAGCTGAATAGCCTACCACATTTATAGTCTCTTAGTATTCTTTGAAACATTGTAGTCATGTTCAATGGCATATGATGGGGAGATCCCTCCATCAAATTAAAGAAATGGTCACTGGTATTAAGGCAATATGTTTCCTTTTTGTTTTCAAGGTAAAGATGAATGCACTGAAGACTTTGAATTGCCCATGTTACCAAATAATCTCCATTCAATGACACATTGCTTCACTTGGGGAAGCGTTCAGCCTCCACTCATGGCTATAATTGTCCCAGCTAATTGCATTTTAACTCTCTTTGATTATAAGGTTGACCCTGAATGGCTGTCGATCCTGGCTTTGAACTTGACTGCTTCTTGTACCTCTCTTACCCATCACCTTTTTTGCACAGGCAACCCAATTCGTAAACATTCCTTACCGTCTGCTCTTAACCGATAGACCAAAGTGCGATCATTTACATGCACACAGACTTACACATATTTTACCATTTACTAAATGTAACCTCAAAAACTTAACCTTAACCCTAAACATAACACCTAGCCCTAACTTCTAAACATAATTCTAAATGTATAAACCTAACTGTAAAATGTACCCTAAACCTTGCTTCTGAGTCCAAATAACCTTTTTCACAAATAGGGACCTTTGAAATGTCCCCAGTTGGTAACATTTTCCTCATTTTACTATCCATGTGATTTTTGCTCCCCACCAGTAAAGTAAAATACACACAGCCTATGGCTGGAACCCTGATATACCCCTACATTCAACACCTCCGTACCTCCTCCCTCTCGCTGAGAACGTCCTGCCTGAGTGACCCTCGCCTTGGAGCTGGTATTTTCAGGAGCCTATTCATCTTGGTGACATGTAGGTATAATGGTGTTAGTTAAGTCTTCTTATCGGAGTGCTGACAGTGCTGTTAATGAACCGTGTCTGGACAGATAGAGGTACTGGTTGCGCTGTTCTGACCCTCATCAACTACTCTGGATCATGCTAAGGAGTGGAATGCTAGCTAAACAGAATGGAAACTGAACTACTTCTGAGCCAAACAGCACAATAAGTCGAACTCAAAAGCTAACTTGATGCCTTCTATTTGTAGAGAATGTCATCAATTGCCCTTTTACATCAACACGTTATGTTACATTTCCCCAAAAAGTGTAATGGTAAGGCATTTAAAACTGCATTTTATTAAATAAGATGTATTTAAAACCATTATTATATTATACCCTGCTTGAAGCATGTCAAAGCGTGCTAGATTTAGATGGCCGATGAGAAAAAGCAGCCTGTGATTCTAAAAGGAGCAGGTAGGGGGGAGTGTTTTCCTCCATGAGAGTCCAAATCACTACTATACAGCATGGCCTGCTAACAAAGGCTCCCGTGTAGCCACAGCACTGCTGCGTGTTCTGCAGCGATAACCAATGCGCCTTCTCATCTGAATTAACTCTCTGACCCGTGTCTACTCACACGCGCACGCACGTGCACTATGTAAGCACATGCTTGCAAGCACACACGGATACACACACACACACACACTCCTGCACCCTCTCCCATTGAACAAAAAGCGATTAGGGGATTACTCCACAACCCCATCATAAATCGGAGCCCGGGCGCTGCATCGTCAGCATTGGCTTTTGTTCTCCGAGCGCTGAAGACGACCAACAAAAACAAAGCTTTCCCATATCTGACATGAAAAAACAAACAAAAACAAAAATCGGGCGAAAATATTCAATAATCTATATTTTACCGTGAGGTATAGCAAAGTGACAGTGCACAGCGCTATGCAAATATGCAGCATGCATTTGTTTCTGCATGACTGGTGCAGAGTTACCTTTCCCAATGTTTCACCCCTAGTTGGCCAAATATGTCAGCGGGCTGATGGATGCTCACTGAGGAGTGAACTACAGCGATGAAAGAGACAACACGGAATTGGCTCTATTTAATCAAACTGCAGAACGGTTTTGACAGTGTATCTCTTTTTGCCACGGTCAAATCAAATCACAGAATAGGTTTTGGGTGCTGTGAAAACGCTGCCTAATAGAGATAGCATGGTGGGAAAGCGATAGATGGGATTAGGTGTGAAAATGAGAGAATGTGTGTGCGTGTCCACGCTTTTGTAAGCAAACGAAGGCGCGGTTTCTGACGTGCGTCTGTGAGCACTCGTTTTTAATACCAGGCCGCACCATTTCGGACCGATAATGTAATAGAAACAAAAGGGAAGAGCGAAGAAAAAGGAGGAAAAAGACTAACGGAGATTGAAGAAACGGGAAGCTTCCTCGCACATAGCATCCTGTCTAACAGTGACAGGTACGTTCAGAACGGAGGCTGGGAGGCGCACGGTACTAAACTGAGAACTCTTCTACTTCAGGTAACTCAGGCTAGCAATAAAATCAGATATGAAAAAAACTGATAAAAAACACCTTATGGCATCGTGGAGGCTGAAGAGACACATAGAAGATGTCATGTGTTATCGATTTCATCATGTAGTATGAACTGTATTATGTAGTATTTGGTAGATAGTGTGTTTTATTATGTTGTGTTTTATTTTATTTCTGTTATTTCTGGACCCCAAGAAGAAAATGGGTATCCCAATAAAATACTGAGTGTGTGTGTGTGCATGTGTGTATGTGTGTATGTAAGTTGGCTGTGAGGACTAGCATTGAACAGGCAAGTGGGCACACAGTTAGGGTAAAAGATAGGGTTAGGGTTGAAAGCCTCTTTAGTGTCGCACCCGGCTTAGTTGTGCAGAGATACAGCATTACAACCTAGTTCCATTCTAAGCATTCTAAGTTGTATCACAGCAGGCCATATTGGATGTCCCAATGGGCAGGACAAAATTACCATGTCTCTTTACAGGTTAGGGGAGCTCAGAGTATCTGTACTCTATGTTCTACTCTGATTTTTAATGTAGGGATTGTCTAGGCACTGTACTTGGTAGAAAATGCTTATCTCAATCTTCGCCACCATGACAAGGTCCACTAAAGTAGGAGAACAATTTCTTAAAATTAGAAGAACAAATAATAATAATAATATATATATGTTTCAAATCTATATATATTGTATACTGTGTATGTATTTATTGTATTTGATGTTACAAAATTTGCAAATAGTGTTCTATAACATGTCTTGTCACACTCTTTATGTATCATCCATCCTTCTATTATATTGTTGCTGCACCTGGTTCAAATCAACTCTGTTTTACTGCAACTAGTTCAAATCAACTCTGTTGTTCTACATCTGGTTCAAATCCACTCTGCTCTTACTGCACCTGGTTCAAATCTAATATCGTTTTACTGCAACTAGTTCAAATCAACTCTGTTTTACTGCACCTAGTTTAAATCAACTCTGTTGTTCTACATCTGGTTCAAATCCACTCTGTTGTACTGCGTCTGGTTGAAATCCACTCTGTTTTTACTGCACCTAATTCACATCCACTCTGTTTTTACTGCATCTGGTTTAAATCTCCTTTGTTTTTACTGGACCTAACTCAAATCCACTCTGTTTTTACTATGCCCACTTCAAATCAACTCTGTTTTACTGCACCTAGTTCAAATCCAGTCTGTTTTGTCTGCACCTGGTTCAAATCCACCCTCCATTGCAATGCACCCAGGCTCTTCTCCTCCACCCATCCTCCATACCTCACTCCCTCTCTGCCCTCATGAATAAACATGCAGCACATTCATCGAGCTTCGGTCTGGGCTGGCATGGCCACACATCCCCTTGGCACAGGCAGGGGTGGGCAGAGGTGATGCCGCATTCATTATTCCACTGCATTGCCCTTACTGAGTGGCTACCACTGTGCCACGAAACCATATTTCACCAATCATGTGTCTCTGTCCCCAGGCATTTGTTTCAATGACTTAAACAAATGATTTTGCTTAGGGGAGGGCTGGCGTTAAATCCCCATGCCAGAATTCCGCTGTTAACACGGCAACCATTGACACGGAAGAACCTGGAATTTGCATAAGCGTATGGTTGAGTGGTACTGGCAACTCCAAACTGGTGTGGGGATGTTTTAGTTTTGTTTCTTTTTTTTTTTATTATGTGTGTGTGGGGGGGGGTGTAAGAGGGGGTTGTTAATTCCTGTCTTCTTGGCCTTCCTCCCTTACAATCCCTCACTCTCAGTCTCTTTGAGATTTAGAAATGGGTGGGGTAAAATGAAAGAGAGGCACGTGCCGTGGTGCCAAATGGGCTGGTGAGCAATGCGACGGAGTGAACGGTCTATTTGGCTACGCCGAATTAGGAGTGAGACAAATGTAGAAAATACAGTAACAACATCTGATGGAATCACCTCGGGATGTTTATAATGCTTGGGTTTAAAAGACAGACTCTCTTTGTGCTAGACCCCGACATGATTCAGTGTAAAGCGAGCTGGAGATTGGGTTTGATGCATCAGACGTTGTGCCCTGCTCACACGCTGCTGGAGTGCCTCATGTAAACGACATAACAAGCAGTCAGTTATGGAAATGAACACCATCAAGAACATATATTCAAAGACCCTCTCCCACTGGTCTGTATTTTTCAAAGGCATTGCTACAGTAACACATAACTTGTGACATGAACAAAGCCAAACAAATGAAACACAAGAAAGCAACTCAAGTTCACTGCTGACAAATGTACTTATCCTGTTTTGTGCTGAACGTAAACGTCATAATAAAAACCGCAGTGCTGAATGATTCTCTAAAAGTGTTTATCTCAGAACTGGAGGCCTATGTCTACCACAGTCAACACAACCTGGAAACGTGGTCTGTTGCTGTTCCCGAAATGGCCAGGAACATTTCACAGCAGTAATAACTGGGACACTGACAGAAACCCTGGGACATTGACAGAAACCTGGGAACATTGACAGAAACTCTTGTGCCGACAGTACGTAAACCAGGTAAACTAATAAACCTAGTTCAATGATAACAGCCTGCCTCACTCACACACCACAGCCACTCCACCGATTTACACTCAGCAGCACTCAGAGTGAGAGAACAAGTATACTCAGAAAGACGCCTTCCATTCAGTCACCTCATCCTCATTGTTTCTCTCAGGGATCATCGTGATGTAGCTCTGTCTACCTCAAGGCATCTCTCCATTTACTCTGTCTGTCCTCCCTATCTCTCCTTTTACTTCCACTCTCTCTGTCTTTTCTCTCTCAATGTTTTACCCTGTATGGCTATGCTTCTTTGTCTGTCTCTCTCCTTTCTCTAATTTTACTCCCTGTCTCACGGTCCTCTCTCTCAATCTCCTCTCGTTCTCTTACCTCATGAGAGGATAGGAGTGCCCGTGACTCCCGATGACCTTTGTGTTTCTGACACACACACCGTGGGTCATTTGACAAGCGGCCCTGCAATAGCCCTGCCCTTCCCCCCGATGCCAAAACAACCCAGCCCCCTCTATCTCTCCTTCTGTCTCTTTCTCGCTTTTTCCACCCATATTATCCTTGTCACAACTATATTGATGGCAATAATGACGATATCAATGATGAAGAGAGAGCCTGGTTTACTGTGTGCTTACAGATGTTCATATGAAGCCTTCGTCACAGCTATGTAACACAGTATTTGTTGCACATAGCACATGCATTACAAGTGATTTTCAAATAGGAATAGGAATAAAAAACAATTTTATTCAAATATTTTCTAGGTTTGTGATCAAATTTTTTAAAAAGAGGCCAAAGGACATTTTCCTGTAGTTGACAAGTAGTACAGATGTCAAGTACGGGTGGAATAACTCTTTGTGACACAAACTTCATGAAGTTGAAAACATGCTCCCCAAAATTACTGAATATCTGTCTGCGTACCAGTCAAAACGTGTTCACACCAATAACTCTTTTGGATCAGCTGTGTACATTGCAAGAGCTGGTGGTAGAATTTGTGAAAACTCATGTTAGCTAACTTGTCCAACAGCTAGTTACCTTTTGATTAAAGATATTCAAAGCTATGCGTGCCGCACTGGAAAATATTCAGTTTTATGTGTGCTACTCCAGATATCCCCAACTCTATTTTCTTAAATTAATTCATTTAATATTAACTTGGACGGGATGACTCAGCTACATTGTTAGCACGCTATTTTTCGTAAACGTCAAACTTAAGAAATTCAGCCTGTTGGTCTGCAAAACACCTCAGCTATGGAACAACATTTCCTTTGTAACCCTTTCCAATAACACAATGTGACTGGTCAAATGAGCTTTTTATCTAATGCGTCAAACGACAAAAATCTATTGTAGAATGTTCTATGCCGTTATTGGTGGGATAGCTTGTGTTAGCTTTTGCTTGGTACTTGCCTGAATACAATGAAACTGTAGTCATTTTTGATATTCTTAGAATTGATTTGAATGCATGTTACTAAAGTCATTTGTTGTACTGTTGTGATCAAAGTTCATGAATATACCTAAAATAACTAAATACATAATGAATACATAATGAACTAAACAAGCAAGCTAGCCGACTAACTAGACCTATTGCCCTAAAGAAAAAGATAATATTTTGAAAGGCATGCAAATATTTTCAACTTATCGCCAAGATTTGTGATCACAACACATTCTCATTGCAAGTGTAAATACAAAATTGTATTTGCGTACTATGTAAATGTTATTTAAATTAAATTGTTGTCACAACGATAGTTGTAATCTAAATAGGCCCATAGTCTTTAGGACCAAAAGTAATATGTTATTTTATGCTACATAGAAGTCTTCATATCAGATATTATTTCTTATTGCCCAACCTCTGTGTTACATTGAATGGGATGGTTATCATTACCATGTAATGTGCCTTTATATGTGTACATAGACTCTCTGAGAAATGAACCACTTTAAAATATACATAAAGAACTTTTGTCTATGGCGATCTCTGAAACTAGATGTACAAGTTTCATTCAAAGCACTTAATCATGCTGCCCAGAAGGCCAGTTCTTTTATCTGTCCATCTCTCCATCTCTTCCTCTCTCTATTCACCATCTTTCACTCTCTTTTATTCGCTCTTTCATCTCTCTGTTCGTTAATCAGCACATCAATGTGAGTGATATATCTCATAAGAGTTCTATATTTGGCACTCTTCCCTTTGTGGGAAAGTGCTATTTGAATTCCATGAATTATGTTTTCTTGGCCTTACTTTCACTCCCACAGTTTAAACTATAAGGCCTCACAGCGAATGACTGCACTCACCACTGAGATGTATAAACATTGGGTTTGGAGCCAATAATAGAATCCCCGAAATATACAAGATTTCTACATTAGCTTCCCAACAAAGAAATGACTTCACACAGGTAGGAAGTGCATGCGCACTTGCCCGCATGCTGCGGTGAGGTCTGAAAATAGGTGTGGCGCGTGCCTGCGTGAAGGTTAGTTTCCATGGTGATGAATACCTGAGGTCGTCTCCATAGCGATAGATATGTGGGTGGTGTCAGCTGGCAAGGTCGTAGAGCAAGGACAAGACGGGAGTGATGGCAGCCACCCGGACAGGAAATCGAAGAGAAGCTCACTGAGTGAAGGGGCGGGAAGAAAGGTGCAATTTCACCATCCAAATTACCTCTGTAAGGCCACAAATAACACCAATAACACAGCACCAGCTCTACGGATAAAAGGGACGGCGGGGCAGAAGAAAACACTTTTTTTATCGCAGAGAAGAAAACGAATCGATTAGAGTAAAACTGAATGTCTTTTGTAACAGAACGGTGAGGCAAAGTAGTCAAAATAGTTGCTGTGTAAGAACTACACTTACATGATGCACATGGACAGCTATCACCCATTTCACAGTCCACACCGAGCACAATTCTTCTCTGTTGTGCCACTGTGGGAAATGTCTATTTATTTATCAGCTGTGGAACAAAAGTAGTTTTCCATTTAATTTATCAAAAGACTTATTTGTACAGTAAGACAGATGCTTGCTCCCACCCACAAAATATTGATTAGGTGTTGCTGATTTGTCCTATCTGAACTCTGTCAGACTCCTTTCTGTCTTTCATTTCCCATCTTTCCACCATTCAGCTGGTTTAATTAGTGTGAGAAAAGACCTGATGCATTCACATAATTTCTGAGGAAGATGTACAAGCTGGAGAGTTTCTCCATGTCAATCATGTCGTATGGTGTAGCTGTACATTGCTTTAACCTGTGCAATCATGTCTGTTCTAATCTGTTCCAGTATGGTTAAAATAAAACAATGGTTTGAATTTACGCCCCCCCCACACACTCCCCACCGTTGATGACTGCGAGCATGGTCCATTTGCAGGCCTGGTGTTGCCTTGTTGAATCATTAGACCCACAGAGCCAATGAGATGATTGCCTCATCACACACTAATTAGAGTTTTTGGTTTGATATCAATTAACACGCCAATTAAAACCAATGCAGCCTCTATTTACCCACAATCCACTGTTACCGGGGAATTCATGGCACAACAAGGGATGTGCACATGCACAAAAACAACGCGCGCGCCCACACACTCGCCCAAACAAACATCTGAGTGACCCGGTATTTCGGTTCAAATATCTCTCTCAAACAGAGGCCGTGTGATGAGAGTGTGGACCCAGGGGGGCTGGCCTGATAATGATGAGAAAGGACAACAGCAGCCTGGGGGGGTTGGATGTACGACTGTGTTGTTACTATCCACATGAAAATCACCCCTCTGCTCCCTCATCCCACCAACATCACAAAGGAAGAACTTGATACATTTTGATTTAATTCACATATATTTTAAGACATATTTTCAGTCAATTATGATTCATTAGATAGAGACAATGAGGAAAAGCAGTGGGATGGGTCTGAACTCACGCTGCAGTGGTTCATGTGCACTGGAAGCAGCAGCCTGAACCACCGTCATAGGATGTGGTGCAGGTAAGGCTCATAGAAGGTTGACTTAGGGGGACATAGGATGTGGTGCAGGTAAGGCTCATAGAAGGTTGACTTAGGGGGACATAGGATGTGGTGCAGGTAAGGCTCATAGAAGGTTGACTTAGGGGGACATAGGATGTGGTGCAGTTAAGGCTCATAGAAGGTTGACTTAGGGGGACATAGGATGTTGTGCCGGTAAGGCTCATAGAAGGTTGACTTAGGATCTGGTGTTAATAGGCATCGTATAAGGTTTAGTAAGGAGAATATAGTATGTCGTATCAACCAGACATGGCTCTACATTCTGAGGGGTTTACACCCAGATTTCTCCGGAAAAGAAACAACATTCTTATGGGAAAGAACAAAACATATGTTTCATACAATATAGCAACTGCTTTGTCAGCAGAATCTCCAAAAAAAGCTACATTTTTCAAAATGCTGATAAAGGTACACTGTAAAAAAAGCAATAAATAACAATAATAGTTTTGAGGCAGAATACTAATAATCTATCCAAAGTTCAATAGACAACTGACTGCAAGAGGACTGTGGGTGCTCAACACAGTCACATTACAGTGGATTTAACACACAACTGTATTGCCACCAGCTGCAATCTGATGGAATGTTTGGCATATTAGCTAAATGTCCAAATGCCACACAAAATTACATTCTGAAGTTGAATTGTATGTTCACTCAACTTTGAATTTCACACACACACACATACACACACACACACACACACACCCGTACGCACACCACCCAAAAACACACCATATCCCCCTGTTTCCATGGCAACTGGCCTGAGAGGAAGGAAGCGTGAAGCGATGGCCAGTATTGACTAACGGGAGGAGTGGTCTGTCACCTCGCCATCCCCTGAGAGTGAAAGAGAGAGAGAAATCTATTTAATAGCTATCTATGACTATAATACAAATGTTAAACCTCAGAATCAACATTAACGCCGTGAACAACTGTTGTTTTATTGTAACAGCACGCTTTGGCATTATGTTTTGAAACATGTCAAAAAATCATTTATAGAGTGCTCAAGCAAAAACACATTTTGGCCACTGGGTTAAATAATATGAGAAATGTGTTTAGAATCCTCTAGTAAAACCAATGATCCAAACCTCACATCTCTATCAAAACCCATTTAAAGGTTATGGGAGTTATTACCTTTATAGGATTAGCAAAATTAAGGTGACTAAATAAAACGAGACCAGATCATTTTGTTGGGTCAAATATTGAATAATTGCCTACATAAAGCCTTTCCATCTGTAAGACGTAGCTTAGCATTTATGTTAGGACAGGACAGCTGACAGCTCTGCCTCGCTTTTTCGCTGAACTTGTCATCTTTCGTCCTTGGCTTACATCCTTTAGGATAACATATTTACGGTTGCCTTGTTGTCAGACATTAAATGTGGAAAACTGACTTTTTGGAAAAAAAAATTAACAATACATTAGGGAACTACTCCACTGAACAATTCAGAAAATTAAATCTTTGTGAAATAATTAAATAATATTAGGAACTGATATTTCATCACCAAACGTGTTTTCACCTACGCAGACTGGCTTGCATTCACAAATAAAATGAATTCCAAAAGGATTAAAATATTATGGTTAAAAATATATATTTATATGCATCTACGGACAGGGATGCAAAAAGCAACTTCTCCCGGTAGCTGCTGAAAACGTGAATGTGTTCTTAATCACTTACCTAGTGAAATAATGGTAAATACGGCAAGGCTGCCCATGTCTGTTGGCACAGCAGCACCTTGCTAGCTGATTCATCCTTTAGCAAGTTTGGCAGACCTGCAATCTGACGCCCATGTAAAGTACGACTGCGACCATGGCTCAATGCCCTGAATATTCGTATCACAAGCTTGTACACGCACACTTACCTCTCACACATCATCTTTATTCTTTTACAACAAAGGGTAGAATTATGGATAACAGAGACAGACAGGGGTGGAAATAAAAGCCACCTGAGGTGAAAACACATCCGATGTTGTCATCAGACTTAGAGCATGGAAAATATCCTTCCCTCGGACGGGCCTGAACAAGTCATTTCTACACGCCGGGAGTCCAACCTGTCCTTGTAATACAGAACAGCACCATATGACCCTAATTTTCCCCTGGCTGTGGCTGTTTTACTCGACCAGCAGAGAGTGTGTGTGTGTATGTGTGTGCCTGTGTTTATGTCAATGTGTTTCGGAGCGTGTGTGTCTAAGAGGGGGTTGTGTGAATTAGCAGCTGCCTCTCGGCACGTGCCGCAAACTCAGGCGACCCCGCACAGCACCAAATCCCACAACCCCCCTGCCCAATGCCCCTGGGGGGGCAAATGTGTGGAAACCTCGTCATTAGATATTAAGTAGGAGCAGACAGAATATGTGTGCGTCTGAGTGTTTGTGTGTGCATGTGTGTGTGTGTTTATGTCGGGTTCCCTTATCAGCAGTGTAACAGCTTTGTCTACACATTGAGGTGATACATATTCGGTTAATATATGTGATTCACAAGTTAAAAATAAAAGGGTTACTCGTGGTTCTTAGGGAAGAAGGATTTTGGAACCATAAAGAACTATTTGAAGCAGGTCATTATGAAGGTTTGGGGTGTAGTCAGCTCACAGCTCTTTTGGTGCCATCATGAGGGAGGGAGTCATTCCACTGTTTGTGTTTTGTGTTATACCACCACATATCAGAATGTGTGTGATTATGGCAAGTTATTAAGTCCTATGGAAGACTCACATATGGCCATATGTCATTTAAGAATGCTATGCGAAAACAAGGAGTTGTTCTCAATTCTTTCCTGAAGCAGCATCAGCTGTTCCAGAGGACGTTTACCTGATTTCCCCCGTAAGGCTTTATTTTGTCCCAAGTGTTTCTGTATATGCTATACAGATTATCTACAGACTATCAGTACCACTTTAGTCAACTATCTACTAACCCTAACCTTAACCTTTATCCTAACCCCAACCTTAACACTTACCCATTGTTGATATTATTAGAGTCTATAGAACAACTACAGATGGAAATTGGGACTCTCGAAATAAAGTGTAACCATTAAATGATTCTATAGAGACCCCAGTCATATCAGATCCCGTTTCTGGTGCTATATAAAAAAGAATGTAATGGTTTAGGACAAGGTTATTTATTGCATTCCGGTTCTATTTAGAACCTTATGGTTTTGGTTCTTAACCTTCGAAATAGTGTTTTAAATACCACAAAAAAGTGTTTTGCCATAACCCCAACCAGGGCATAACTTACAGTTGAGGTTAGGGTTAGGGTTAAGGTTAGTAAATACTTTGGTGTCCCCATTTTGATGTGTGTATAGGGGTATAAACAATAAAAGAGGTGTGTGTAAGGCTGAATTAATTAGGTATTGAGATGACATGTGGCAGTTTAAACAAAAACTAAACAATATAGACTTATGTCAGTTAGTCCCAGACAGATAGGGGTTTGGTGTGTGTATGCCTGTGTGTGTGTGTGCCTGTGTGTGTGTGTGTATGTGATTGTGACGTAGCAGACAGACGCACCACACCATCATGCCTTATAAGACACCCGCCGTTGTTGGTGACCCCTGACCTTAACCAACCTTGACCCCGACAGACGGCAGCTGATTATTCAACAACGACAGACAACACAGCAGGACTGAGCCTAACCCTAATCCCTAAACCCTAAACCCTAACCCCTCTCACCTATCCCCTCATTTCCAGCCCTCGCACCACAAACCCCCATTCACAGGCTGCAATATGAACACACACAGTCGTACATGAAACGATACGGTAATCAATCAAAAGCAGAAATCCAGCACCATGAACTAATAAATATGCAAATTGAACACATATGATTATGCTAATGGGTTTTTTTTCAGGATTTTTTTCTTTTATTGTTATCACAGCATTTTGGTTCTGGAAATGAATGGAGGATATCTGGTGATGAAATAGAACATGAAGACATTAGAGTATGTTTCTGTGCTTTAATAGAGAACATTTCCTTTGAGATGAGGAAAATATGGATCTTTCTCTAGTACATATGATCTCATCGACTTTTTTTTAATTATTGCATTCTCAGTGCATGGGGTAAGAATGTATAATGATTCAGCGTTTTTGTTCTGCAGGGAACGAAAGGATTTCTCTGTTTAGCTTATGGTTTTCTTTCTCTACAATAATACTCAGACAGCCTTTTGCTATGAGTGAAGGTGCTTTTTATTCTGTTTTACTCAAGGCATTTTCAGTGGAACATTCTTGAGATGTTCAAATGTTGAATAACCTTTTGACCGTTGTGCTTGCTTTTTTGCCAATTTGCTTTGTGGCATTTTCCAACCGAATCATTGATTTTAAAGCGTTTAAACATCAATAGTATTTTCTTTTCTCCTAAGGGGAACTGTGTTCTGAATGTTCATATTGCAAATTTTATAGCATTCCCTTGAGGAATATGTTCATATCCTTTTATCATTACTTTACACTATATATATATATATATATATATATATATATATATAAACATAAATCAAACACATATACATTTATTTATTTTTATTTTGGGTTGATAGTGTCCTGGTCCTTTCTACTAGTATTTGTCCCAGTGTTCTTTATGTGCTCTAGGTGTCTGGGCCCTGTTCTAGCACCCGTGACAGATGGTGAATATGCCCTTCACCGTGTCTAACGCACACAGAAGCTGGCTCTCCCTTCCAATGCCCTAGCTTTTCTCCATCCTGTTCTTCTAGTTCCGTTCTGCAGGTTCCCTTTATTTTGTTCGATAGGTTGCGATCAAGATGAAATAATAATCGTATTTCATCATTACCATCAAAATAGAGGGAAACCCAAGTTGTGTTATGGCGCAGAGAAGAAGGTACAGAAGCAAGATTTTGGTAGATACTGTCTGTACAATAATAGTGAAATGTGCTTCCTAATTGGGCTTGTAGAAATCACTGAATGTGATTCTACAAGAGATTCAACATTTTCCAACGTGATACAGAAAGAAGAGAGGATCAAAGAGTTGTAGAGCAAGGGAATAGGATGGGATCGCAAGAGGGAGGGACGAAGAGAGAGAGTGGAAAAGGGTGGGTTGGAGAAAGAGAGAGGGATTTCTCTGAAACGCATTCCCTCTCCCTGGTAATCTTACACAGATTGTGCTTCCACGTTATCTCTGCAAACTTTCATTCATTGAAAATGTGATTGAAATGACAAAGAAGAGGGAAAAGAGAGTGCACAAAAGGAGAATGAGACAAAAGAGAACGAGAGACAAGCCCTTTCACGCTTCTGAAACTCTTGTCAGAATATTTCCAATTCATGAGAGTTTTCTTGAGAGAAAAGAAACAGATATTTTTCCATTTGATGAAAGCAGAAAATGCAATACCCAGTTGGCAACCCGCAGTACTAGTGAATTCTCTTTGGCAATGCTTTAGTAGAATCAACAGACAGCTATAAAAAGCCATGGCAAAACGGATTTGACGGACACATGCCATGGGTGTTTTGTGAATACGTTGGATGTTTACCTCTCTTGACATTGGGCAAGTTGGCTTTCTGTCACTTCCGCAGTGAAGAATGCCGAATTCAGATGCCTCGGTATTCACAAGACTGTTCCGGAAGACGGCGGAATTAATTGTCTTTAAATGAAGGCCGATGTGGAAATAGATGACGCTCCTTCCGATCCTTCTGATTCCTGTGAGAGGGGCGTGCTTGTGCATGAGTGTGTGTGTGTGTGTGCGTGCGTGCGCGTGTCTATCTGCATTGCAGGTAACGATGCCCGATGATCTATGCTTCTCCGTGTGTGTCTTAGCGAAGGCCTACATAAACCCAGTGAGAAGGACTTTGTTTTAGTCATTCATCTTCTATCACCTCTTCCTAAAGATGATCAACATTGCCGGGGAATAAAATAAACAGCATCACGCTAAGGTCAGATGGCAGAGTTGAATGAGATTGCAGAGGAGCGAGGAAGGGAGACAAAGAGGGAGGGGGAGAGAGAGGGAGGGTGGGAGGGAGGGAGGGAGAGAGCGGGAGGGAGGAATACAAAGCCACAGGGTCCCGCCATCATCTTCTTATGAGCACATTAGAGTGGAAAGAACAAGCGGCAATGAGCGACACTGTCATTAACCTCTGCAGCTCATATAAATCAATTTCTGGAGACACACACATACACATCGGACATGCAAATTACCCCAATTCAGCCCAATCTCCATCTAAAGGCTCTAGCCCAGTTGTCACGGTGATAAATCACACCAGGGGGTGGTAGTTGAGGTGAGTGAGGAGAGGTGGGCTCGTGCACACGCACGCACACACACACACACATACGCACACACATATTTATCTCCCCTGGATAAACATCAGATACTGATATGAGACTTTGAGATCTGGTTTGAAGAGGTCATGCACACACATGCACACACACCAACCGCAGGCACTTTTATTGCTGGTGTTAAACAGTAAATAGTCTCAGCTAAAGGCATTTGGTTGGTATAGCTGGTTAGTTATCACCACATGGTTCCTACATTTCCATAACATCTAACATCTTATCCATCCTTAATCACTGTCTCCAGGGGCAGAGTATTCAGGGGGAAAATCAACCTCTTGTCTCAGGGTTTTTTTCCCCGTGTATTTTTGGATTCACTGATCGGTGTCACTGAGATGGAGAGGATGCATCCTGAATGTGAGTATGGTACAGGTTATGCAATGCCAGATCATTATTCCTCAGAGCTCAGTATGGGTGCTTTTCATGTTCATTATCAAAGTCTGAAGGTAAGACGCACGATGGTTGCCGGGTTAAAGCTGACAAAACATGAGGTATTTTTTTCGTGTTGTTTATAAGCCCACGCAACAGGACTCCATCTTCACTCAGGAAAGAATATGTATTTAAATATACTCGCAGTGATCGAAATTGGTTGTCTTAGGGTGGTCTAGCTGTCCAAGTCACTGCCTCTGGTGCGAATTTACTGCTGCAGCATAGGTTTGAATCTGGCATGCAACTCCTTCAGCATCAACTATCTATAAAACATGAATGCCAGATAATATATTTCTTAAAAATAATAAAGTATCTATGTTGGAATGCTTTAGAATGCATATCATGTATTTTGTGTCAACTTGTATTTTATTAGCCTTTCAGTATGTAGGCCTACATGAAAATTAAGAAAAGCAAGTACTAACAAGGTATCCCCCGAAAAACTGTCCCAATTTAAAACGTTTTAAGTATTTGCCAATAAAATAACTAAACGTTTGCATTGAATTCAATGAACGCATTTCACATTCTTCCAATCAAGATCATTTTAAGTACATACTACATCATATAAATCCAGTAGGGTTAAGATTTCAAAATCGGGGGGTGGCTCTGCTCTTCTTCCGCCACCCCGAGTCTGTGAAGGAGGGACAGATGCCATATCTCGGCGGTCAGTCGTAGAGGAGGGGACATATTGTACGTCGTGCAGAAAGGTAACAAATTCAGCGGGCCATCTGTTAACTCTGCTCTGTGCTGCGTAGCCAGACAATGGGGGGGGGGGGTCAGGATGGCTAGGCCTCGACGAGGCAGCTCCAGCCTTCCATTGTCCCTCTGGTCGCTGGGTAAAAGACGGGCACTCATTCCCAGCAGCACCACTGCCGACTCCCTGCTGTTCACGTAAAGCCTGGATGAACAGAGGACCGTGAAAACACACCGTTACCGGTCAAGTAACGGAAAAGGAGTGGGTCAGCCAAAGTACAACTGATCTTATTTCCCACTTTCTTTGGCCAACTTTAACACACTTCCTGAGTGATTTCTATTTCTTTTAGACTCCTTCCCAAGTTGCTCCTTCCAATACGTGCACGGATGTTACCCCCCAACACACACACACATGCATGCGCACGCGCACGCACACCACACGCGCACGTGCGTACACACACACACACACACATCACCCACACACACAAACAACTGTTCTTATTTCCTATCAGAGCTTATGGAGAGTGTCGATTTTCCATTACGATATTTTATAATAAAGATAGACTGTCATGCCAATCACAGCAGTAGTTAAGGCCCTCTCAAAGCTCAGCCGAGACCTTAGTCTTAATCCTCAACCTCATCACCAAATAATAATTCTCCCAATCATCCCAAATATCTTGACAAAAGCACCCACCCCTTCCTTCAGAGGACAGGAAGGTTAAATATCTATCAGAGGTGGATGAAGAGAGATTAAAAACATTAAATAAATAAAAAATGGAGAGATAGATGAAGAAATCAAAATTGTTTTTTATAGTTAGCCTTCTCAGAAAAAAAAAAGACTGTCTACAGCTGTTTTTACTCCACAGACCCATTCCTGTTGTACATTTTCAGTGCAGAGATGTGAACCTTTTGTGTAGGTGTAAATGCTTACGCTTGTTTGCTGTGCGTGTGTCTAAATCTGCATGTTCTGACTGCGCTAAACCTTTTTTTCTTGGACGGTAGTGTGGACCAATCAGAGATTGTGTTTCAGATTAACATTGTTAATCTGTGTGTAATCTCTGTGCTGCCCCATAGAGGTAAAATGCAACCGTTTGGAAGATACACACATACACACACACATGCGCACACACCCATTTGTAATCCCAAAGCCGGTCCACTGTAGCTAAATATCGTCAATGGGGAGACCAGGTCCTTGTCTAGATTAACCTCCAATCCAAATCTAGGGGATGATAGTTAAGCAGATAACCTCATTCAGTTGTCTGCTCACTGTCAGGGCCAGACTACTACATGTGGGGCCTCAGGGCCCCAACCTCTATTTTATTATTTTGCAAATTTTGTCTGGAAGCTATAAGGAAAATATTGCCATTTTAAAGCAAATTGGCTGTAATCCTCCTCTTTTCCTGTGGGGCAGAGAAAACAAATGCTATCTTACAGCTATCTTGTGTTTTTACATTTCCTGAATGTACAGACTGAGTTCTAAAATTGTACACAATGTAATGCAATTGAAGGAACAATGCGGAAGGTTATGATGCTTTGAAAGTTGAACTTGTATGTCAGCAAAGCAAAGGTTATCTAGCAACACTATGCTGACCAACTAGGCTAACCGACCAACATTGGATTGAATGTGCCAACAGTAGGCTAACATGTACAGGCAGTAGCTTCCCACTGAGACAATTATGCTGAAAAGATGTCTTTCAAATTATTTTGCAGGAAACTAATCTGGGACTTTTATTGTTGGGACCTTTATTTTGTGTCGTGAGTCAGAGCTGTCATGATGTGGAGGGCTGAGGTGTACAATAGTCATCCCCTTTACCCGTATTATTTATTTGACTGTAAATCCCCTAATGAGTTTGTAGTGACTCATCATTAAAGTTTGCAGTCCAATGCACAGTTGGAGCATTGTATAAGATTCTTCAACTACAAGACCTACAACACACAGCCTTACACTGATGTTGGCAAACAAACGTCTTGCTTTGAAATAAATAGTAATTATTGTTAACTAGACAATGTTAGCTTGACACACAAATCATAGAGGTAGCTACCTAGCCAGCCAACTATTGTTAGCTAGCAACCAGAAAGCTAACTTTCAATGAATGTAAATTACAAATATTTATCTGAAAAAGTAGATAGCACTTACCACTATAAATTGATAAACATTTCACGCCAGACCAGAACCCCTTGTCACTAAGAAGTCCTCTGTAGTTTGTGATTTCATTTGATCAGGTTTTTGGGGATTTTTTTATTGCCAAATTCAAACATCTGAATTTTCTCCATCTCCATCTTCTCATATTCTGCTTCAACTAATTCCAAAACGTGGTCTACTTCTGTGACAAAAACACAGTTTATCTCTATTTCGTCAGCATCACTGTCAACATCTGTAATGTCTGGTCCTATAACAATGTTTTTAACATTATCCAAGTAAGGCAGTTCCTTGTCGTTGTCTGAATTATATGCAGTGTCAGCAGCACACCATGATCGTCCTCTAAATAGTAATTCATCACAACGTTCTCCCACTGATGTCTATCAGGTAAACTCAATGCAGTAATATTGCTGAGAGCTGTTGCAACACTTTTTCAGTTCTACCTGGCCAGCAGCTGTATCTGTCCAAAAAATACTCTCGTACTGAACAGGCAAGCCGTAATAAAGAAATACACACGACATGGCAGACAAATTTGAGCTCCTATCCCTGCACCTCCATTACCTCACACAATCACAATTAACAGGAAGGTTTCTGGGAGAGTTTAGGTTTATCATGTAAAAATGTTTTGATATTTACATAATACGCTCAACCTTGTTAAGGAGGCACATGAAACTTTTCATATTCAAGATGCCATTTCTTTACTGAAAAAAGGTATTTTAGTAAATTTGACCAAAACATGTTTTCTTCTTTTGCCTTCCCTGAAAAGTTGGAATTTGCATCATCTGCCTAGGTTCAAGAATCTACAACTTTGTTTTAAGGCAAAAGTGCAAATCATTTATCCCTATATTTAATTGAAAATAGTACAAAGACACCATATCAAATGTGGAAACGGAGAAATGTTATTGACTTTGGAAAAATGTGTGCCCATTTTGAATTTGATGCCAGCAACATGTTTCAAAAAAGTTGGGACAGGGGCATGTTGACCACTGTGTTGCATCACCTCTTTTAACAATACTCTGTAAGCATTTGTGAACTGAGAAGACCAATTGCTATAGTTTTGAAAGTGAAATGTTTTCCCATTCTTGCTTGATATAGGATTTTGGCTGCTCAACAGTTCTGAGTCTCTTTTGTTGTATTTTTCGTTTCATAATGCGCCAAATGTTTTCAATGGGTGACAGGTCTGGACTGCAGGCAGGCCAGTTTAGTACCCGGACTCTTTTACTACGGAGCCATGCTGTTGTAATACGTGCAGAATGTGGTTTGGCATTGTCTTGCTGAAATAAGCAAGGCCTTCCCTAAAAAAGATGTTGTCTGGATGGCAGCATATGTTGTCCAAAATCTGAATATTTTCAGATTCAGCATTAATGGTGCCTTCACAGATGCAGGGTGCACTAATGCACCCCCATACCATCACGCACGCTGGCTTTTGAACTGTGTGCCAGAACTGTGTGCAAGATCGTTTCTCGATCTTGTTTATATGTGGTTTCTTCTTTACATGGTCGAGTTTTAACTTGCATTTGTGGATGCAGCGACGTACTGTGTTCACAGACAATGGTTTTTGGAAGTGTTAATGCAGTGCCGCCCGAGGGCCTGATGATCACAGCCATCCAATATCGTTTTTGGCCTTGTCCCTTGCATACAGAGATTTCTCTGTATTCTCTGAAACTTTTAATGATATTGTTTACCGTAGATGTTGAGATCCCCATACTCTTTGCAAGTTTTATGTTGAGAAACGTTGTTCTTAAATTGTTGCACTATTTGCCTGTGCACTCTTTCACAGAGTGGTGAACCCTTCCTCATCTTTACTTCTGAAAGACTCATCCTCTCTTTACTCATCTTTACTTCTGAAAGACTCATCTTTTTTTTATACCCAATCATGTTACTGACCTGTTGCAAATTAACATAATTAGTTGTGAGATGTTCCACCGGGTTTTTTTGAGCATTATACAACTTTTCCTGTCTTTTGTTGCCCATCCCAGCTTTTTTTTAAATGTGTTGCTGCCATCAAATTCAAAATGGGCATATACAGCTCTGGAAAAAATGAAGAGACCACTGCACAAAAAAGTCGAAAAGGAAGGTTTTGAGTGAGGAACAGAAGGGTTAAAATTAAGAGACCACTGCAAATTGAACACTTCTGTTCCTCACTCAAAACTTTCCTTTTCAACTTTTTTGTAAAGGAAAGAAAAAGTTGCAGTGGTCTCAACATTTTTTCCGGAGCTGTAAAAAAAAAAAAAAAAAATCTCAAGTTTCAACATTTGATATTGTTGTCTTTGTACTATTTTCTATTGAATATAGGGCTTAAAAGATTTGCACATCATTGCATTATGTTTTTCTTTACATTTTATGCAGTCTCTAAACATTTTTGGAAACGGGGTCGTATCAAAACTTTGCTATGATGCAGATCGTTTTTTTTGCAGATTTAAAGCTAATATCCTTTTACAGTTCACATTACAGTTCACTCTATCATCCAATTTGGTATCTAGGGGCCTGTGACCTTCGATATGTTTTGGTTGCATCCCGGTTCGGTATTCTGGCCTTGCACACTGACCCTGAATCAGTGGGAGAGGGACTGTCAAACAGAGTGAACTGACCAAGGTGCTCTGCTAATGAATCTGTATGAAATACCAAACATTAAATTGTCATCAATTAATGTGGACATAAGACACACACTATTATATACTGTGTGTGTGCATGTGTGTGTGTATAGGAGTAATCTAGTTCTAACAATAGAAATCCCCACAAAGATAATTTAAACCTGACAAATCAGTCCCCATGTGCTTTTTTAGCCGATCCCCACAAGGAGAAAGGTTATTTCTGGCCTAAGTGTTCGGTTTAGGATGAAACATACAATTAGGGTTAGGGTTGGGATTGAGATTACTTTACGGTTTAGGCATTACAGGTTAGGCATTAGAATTAGCAATGTATTTTCAATGATGTAGGCCTGTGGTTGTTTCTGGACAAAAAACATTCTTGCTGATGATTACATAAGACATACCTCCTCCTGGGATGGCAGATGCCCAGCTGTAGGGTGTGAAGGGGTTGTTTGGAGGATGAGGGGTGACAGCAAGATGGACAGGGATGCTTTGGAGGTCAGGATTTGACCCTTCTCTCCCTCCTCCACACTGGCAGGGACCACAGGGGGTCCTTCTAATTCAGAACTGGGGGTTTCCAACAAGACAGATTGGTGTACGGCCCCTGCGAGACGTGAGGGGCCCACCAACACCATGCAGGCTCTTGGTGGGCCAACTGGCAGCTTTTCAGAAAACACATTTCAATTACCCTAAGAGCCTCTGTTCTACACCTCTCTATGTACCTCTCTAACTCCTTACTTCTCTCTCTACCTCTCTCTCTACCTCTTTCACTCTTTCCCTCTGTTATTCTCCTCAGTCTCCAACACTCTCTCTCCCTTTCCTCTCTCTCTCCCTCTCTCTACCTCTCCCTCCTCACTCTCTCCCCCCCTCTCTCTCTATCTATTTTCCACTTATCTCCCTCTGTCTCCAACTCCCCCTATTCGTTAGCTTCAGTATGTGCGTACCTGCTTGCACAAATGACTGTGTCAAGGTCCTTCTCTTTCACCGGTGCCATAACTTAGCGTGTGTGCTACACAGAGGTACCAATAAAAAATGCAGGCTGTTGCCATGAACACTCCTCTGTTGAATCCCTGTTTTGGGGCTCGTCAATGACGATAGTGTCCTAGGCCACATCGAATTGACAAATTCTGGAGCGCTCGGCGGAGGGACACCAATCTATGATTTTGCATTTTTAACAAGGTTACGTTTAACGAAAGCTAAAACGCACAAAGATGAAATAAGAAGACAGATGGTCCTTTCGACTCGCTGTGCAGAAGTCTGGCTTATATAACAGGTCCCTGGACACTGAGGAAGAAACATCCAACAGAGAATGTACCTATACCGCAGTCGGAGACCCTGAGTGCAAACACATCAGGATGAAAATAAAAGATAGACCTAGACATTGACAGAAAAAGAGAGACAGCCAGAGAAAAGAGAGACCGGACAGCAGGAGAGAGGATGATGGAAAGATACAAAAGGAGATACAATGAAGATGTGAAGAGACTCATCTTCTATCAGATCCTATTACAGGAGGTCAGATTTCCTAATGCTGTCCCCAGGAAAAGAGCTCATAATCTTGAGAGGGATGATTTGTTAAGATTATCCCTGGACACTAGAGGAGTGCCGAGGCCTACGTTCCTCTCTCCTCCCTGGAGTCGTCCAACCCTGAATCTCAGCCCCTGGCTCTGGCCCATTTTCTCAAAGTTCCCTCTATGATCATGTGTTGGGATCAATAAAACCACCCTCTTTGGGATACTTGAATGATGCAATTCATTTTCCACCTTTAAATAATAATGAAATGGCATTTGAAAACCCATCCCTATTGTCCCTTCTGTTAAACATCATAGAGGCATTTCATCTTTTGCGTGTATTGAGACTTCAATATCAGACATAAACAAATGCACGTGTCATATCATAAGAAGTGGCTATACATTATTTTGTGTGAAATTGTGCAAGCTCAATGATAGCGCAGTGCCTTATGGGATTCCACTTCGCCCGTGGAGGCTGCATCGTTGTGGACTCGCTGGATGGGGCCAATGGAGGGTCTAATTAGCCCCTACACCCTCCATCATTTTCACTCAGCTTTTGTGACACTTGTGAAAATGATGGAGTCGCGCGTGACCACGTAAATGGAGTGCCAAGGGCCAAGGGGAAAGGCTTCATTTGGGATTTAGCCGCATTTACTAACAAGACCATTTTTTTCTGGGACTCCTATCTCTCCCCTCAATCTGTCTCTTCCTTTCTCTTCCTCTCCTCTTCGTTTCTTTCCCTCTCTTTGTCACTCCCTCCCTCTTTTCCTCTCCCTCATCCTCTCTCCGTCTCTTTCTCTCACCCTTGTTCTCTCCCTCCCTGTATCATTGACTCTCTCTCCCACAAACACTCCTCTCCCACTCACCCCTGTCTTTCCTCACAGCTCCAGAGTGGTAAAGCAAAAGAACTGAGCAGAACTGCAAATAAAACCTATGAGTGATTCCACACGGAATTGAGATAAACAGGCGAAACGCTCACAAACTCAAATTTACGAAACAGCCGTTTGGAGAAAGGATTGTCGACAAACAATTTCCATGTTCCTTTCTAATTTCTGATGTAGGCTGCTCCACTGAAGCAGGCTACAGGAAGTGTTGCTGGGTACAGGCTATACCTCAGTAACATTTTAAAACATGGTTTGGCATGTTCACTGTTCACTAGTATGGCAAACATACACTTTTGAATAAGTTGTAATGATGCATCTATTAATATATTTGATCTCTTGTCTTGCATGATAAAGAATGCGCTGTAGATTTGCAATTGAATCTTTAAGTACATGGTTGGACTTTTATTCCACATTTATCTAGACTTGAACCAAAGACAGAATAGTATAACAATTGTGGAATCGAGTAAAAAGGGGGTATTTTCACAAGTTCAGATGTAGAGAACTACCTTTTGGAGAAAGCATTGTCAACATACAATAGTAGACTGGGCCAGTATAAAATTTGAACAAGGAATGTATAACTGCGCATGCATTTTCTGAATGCTTTTCCACATGTGCAACTAGTGATGTTACACCTTCTCTTGACCCACTACCTTCGACTAAACCATGTATTTTTTTGTTTCCTGACTTGATGGACAAGCTGAGAGCAATGTAGTGCACAGCGCTAAGCCAACAGGAGATTATTTGGAGCTAGATGGTCTGGAACAGGTGGGGCTGGTTATGATGCCACTGTCAAACAGGAAGCTCACCAACTGCTAGAGGCAACACCTCTCATGACCAAATAACATACTTTTTAGCAGACCTGAGCAAGAGGTACATCGCATCACTGGCATTGTGTTGCGTTCACTCAAAACAGTTGCCATATAGTAGCTCTACCAAATGGAACTGTTGGCAGAAGAACACAAAGATTTATATACAGCTCTGGAAAAAATTATGAGACCACTGCACCTTTTTCTTTCCTTTCCAAAAAAGTTGTAAAGGAAAGTTTTGAGTGAGGAACAGAAGCGTTCAATTTGCAGTGGTCTCTTAATTTTAACTCTTCTGCTCCTCACTCAAAATCTTGCTTTTCGACTTTTTTGGAAAGGAAAGAAAAAGGTGCAGCAGTCTAAATTTTTTCCAGAGCTGTATTTAGAATATCAGTGGATCCTGTACTATGTCGTACCAGATGTTTGGTAGTGTTGATCACTGCACAGTTTCATTCAAATTTTAAAAACAACATTATTATTATTAATTGAATCTTCTTTTAAACAATGCTTTTGTATATGACATTGTAATTAATGATTATAATGTACTGGCTGGGATATTCATTGATCTTGGTTGAGAACATGAAGCTTGGGATTATGTTTGCACTCGTTGACTGAAATGTGGCTCCTGTGTGTTCTGACTAATATTAGTTTGCTTGCTCATAATAGTTAACTTCTGTGTTGAGGTTAGGTGTTGTTCTCTGAGTTCCCTGGCCATCTAGCTAGGGAGTTTGTGTAAAAACCATCAGTAAGCATATAGTAAGGTATAAAACTAGTTGATTTCTTATACAGATAATTTGGCACACGGGACGGATACATTTCTTTAAACATATTGCACCTATAAATATACAGAACTGACGTAGGTTTACTTTCCGGGGATATCTCATAGACGCAGCAGATCCATTTCAGTCCAACGTATAGTATCTGAGCCATATATATAGACCTAATGCTAATGTCTATGTAAATAACCTGGTATAATAATGGTTCATGGTCTCTGCCAGATGGATCATGATGAGAAGCAGGGAGCGTGTTGTGTAAATCCAATCTAGTACATTTGTGCATTTTCATCAAAACTGGTGTCAGTGGCTTAGATTTTAATTCAACATTGCATGTCCATGGATTCAACTAATCCCTAATATCATTGAAAAAAAATGCATCATCTCTATTCAGTCAATGTAGTTTCCTGTTTAAAACAATTTATGAAGCATTTAGAAACATTTCTCACTGACATAAAAAAGAGAAAACAGACACAACACAGAATGTGAAAAAAATGTTTATATTTGCAACCTTTTGACATATTATTTACACAAAGGGAAACTTAATGAATGCATCATAGAAATGGCTGTACATTGACTGTATATAGTTCATAGATAAACATTTATTATTGCTAAAAGAGAACAGAAAACTGCACATTTAATTGCCATGACTACTGCTTGTGGAGTGGGAACCAGACTGGATTTGTCTATGTATGATTTATATGATTCAATCTGTACGGAAACAGACATGTATTAGCAACTCAGTTATAACGAGGATGAGAAGTGTTAATGGGTTAATTCAAAAGAGTTACGATATATCAACTACATGATTTAATGATTTAATACAAACTATTTACTCGGAAGATTCAATCCTGATAGGATCTCCATGCACCACTGACCTCAATGAGAAAGTAAGTTATGGTTCTATGCTGGTTCTGTGTGATTTGGAAGTTTGACATATTCACAAATACTGGTATGGCAGAAGAAAACTTTTCAGAACAGCTATAATGCTTTCATTGTAACAATGCATCTATGGATACCAAAATATTATTGCCATCAACAGATGACATTCTGTATGAATGCGCAATTGAGTAGGCATGCAATGGATTTTCATTTTTGTTATAACATGTTCATGGAAGGCTAACAGATGTGTAATGAATGTGTTATTCGATTAGATTAGATTCAACTTTTTTGTCATTGAACAGTACAAGTACAGTACAACGAAATGCAGTTAGCATCTAACTGAATTTTCATGTTATGGATGTGTTATGGATGTTTAGTGAAAGTAAATTGTTGTCCATGAATGAGCACAAGCTCTTTTAGAAAAGCATCGAAATACATAGATACACTTCTGACTGAAGTGTCCTCTTAAAACATTGTGTTCTCCAGCCTCTCATTAACCAGGAAGGACAGATTAGTTTACTGCTAATTGTCTTATATGTGAGCAGGCCCTAAGCCTCCACCAGGTCTCTAAAGTCCCTTTACACTTCCAACATGGGGATGTGTGTGCATGTGAGAGGGTTCTGTGAATTATATATTTAGTTGGGAAATTGACTTTGATGTTAATTTAATCACCAAGTTTATATAATTTTAATTGACCACACCCCAAAAAAACAGAATTTAAATTAAAGGAAGTTTTACTCGATAAAATTCAAATAGCTCATTTATCACCATAATTGTTATTTTGAGGTTGTGACCAGTGGTCAGAGCATCAGACTAGTAACCCAAAGGTTGCTAGATGGAATCCATGAGCTGGCAAAGGATAACCAATCAGTCGTTCCTGAGCAAGACAGTTAACCCTTAACTGTGCCTGTTCGCCAAATATGGAGGACTTGGGTTAAAAGCAGAAATCTAATTTTGATTGGAGCTTGACAACTAGATAAATTTAGTCTTAATGTTATGTTTACCAATGACAACGTTCCTCATTCTCCTAAACCATTATAAATACATATAGGGTCCGGAAATATTTTAACATTACGTTATAGATTGTCTATAATAAATCATTATTCCAGCAATATCATAAAAGGAAAAATATATTTTTAAATATCAGGAAAAGGAAAAATAATGAATAAAATTTCAAACACTGTAGGAAACTCTTGTTTAAGGTCTCAGTTGAATTATTTGTGAAGTGAATGTCTTCATTCAATTCAAATTGAATATATATATATATATATATATATATATATATGTTCCTGCAATTCAAACAACATATGTGTGTCTGTCTGTGCGTGCGTGTGTGTGTGTGCATGTGTGTGCGTGTGTGTGTATTTTGTCCAGGGAGTCTTTGATTAGTATTCTCTGGCCATGAGGCTGCATTAACAGAGGGGCCTCAGAGAGCAGCAGACACATGAATACTTTAGCATAAGGCTTCTGTAGCTATATCATCACTCTGACTATATCACCACTCTGACTATGGATGACAGAAATTCTTGAGCCTGGAGAGAGAGATGGAGAGATGGGGAGAATGATATTCTCTTGTGGACAATCCTTCTCACTGTTAACCTTACACAGATGGACTTCAAAGACCTCTACAAACTTATGTATTTCATTTATAATGTGATTAAAATCACAAAAAGAAGAAAGAAAGAGACACTGCAGAGGTCTGAGAAAGAAACAGAGAAAGGCCTTTTACACTTCTATTGAAATGATGAATTTACAAAATAATTTCACATTTACAAGAAAAGTCAGAAAGCTAGATGACAGATGGATAGATGATATAAACAGGCACACATACAGTACATGCATTTAACCATTCATCATGTTATTCTGTGAATGAGCTCTCAAACGTCCCCGTGGCCTACTCTAACACAGTCTGCATTTAACCACCTCATCACAGAACATTTCTCTGCACACCATTGGAGGGTCTCAAGACAGAAAAAAATCTAAGGGAATTTTCAATCCTCTCTCTCTATATGCCTGTGGAGAGCATTGGCCAGGACTCAGGGGAAAGAGCGGGGTTGCTAGGCAACAGGTTGTGGTTGCCATGGTGAATTTAAGTGGAACAGCTGGTCCAATCAGCATAAAGTGCGGGCAGGCGGGGGCAGAGCCTGCTAGGCTCATGCCAACACACACAGGAAGAAGAAAGACACTGCTGACTGAGATATGTAGGATGGACAGATGACGGAGAAGATATCTATGACTGGAGTTATTAGAAGCCAAGCTATGATCTGAGGAATAAACTGAGGACAATATAGTAAATAATAAGAGTGAAAGAGATTAAGTGAGTAAGTGAGAAAGATAGACAGAGAGAAAGAGAAATGGAGAGAAAGGCATAGAGAAAAACAGAGAAACATTAAGGGAGGGAGATTGAGCAAAAACGAATGAGATCAAGACATGGGTATATTGGAGGTCAGGGTCGCAGACAGAGCAGGATAACAGAGGACATGATGGGAAAGGTCAATGGAACCGAGGAGGTTAAAGAGAAGGGGAGAAAGCACCTGGAAACAGGAAAAAGGGCAGGGGTATGCATTGGTCTGTCAATCAACTCTCAACCGCTTTGGATCCAAGGCATTCTATCATAATCTGAAGTATTACACCTAAGGAGATTACACTAAGATTCATAAATGAATAAAGAAATTCCATGTTAAGCAAATGTTTTTAAAGTAATAATAAAAAAGACGACATTATGTTTTTCTTTAGACCTCCATTAGAATGGCTGTCAGGTTGTGACTGTTTAACACTATTTATCTGGGCATTTAGGGCCCTTTGTCTACGCTTTAGGGTTTATTTGCTTATAGAAGCAAATAGAAATAAACATTAATACATACTAGAAAATACATTTACATATGTAAATATGGGTTGCCAGCATGTCTACATTAAAAAAGTGTGCAAGTATTTAGTTGGGATCGTGAAACCATGTGAAAAAATGCTTGTTTGGTTGCTCTAGATTGGATAGTCCAATGAATACTGTTTTGGGGTTATTTAATGCAAATTATGCTAATTAGTATAGCCCCAGTCGTTAAAAGTCTAGGAATTATTCAGAGGGATAGTCGAGATATGTGAAACAAAATTGGTTTGCTTTCTCTAGCTTGAACGGTTCAGGGAATACCATTAGGACACAGATGTCAAACCGATTCTATGAGGATTAATTAGGTCACTGTTTAGGATCTATCCTCACCTGGTTGTATTGGTCTAATTGGGCACCAAATGAAACGAAAAAACAAAACCCAGCATACACTAGGCCCCTGGCTAATTATGTACATTTTAATGATTAATATAGTAATAGTCAGTAAAGGTTTAAGAAGGATACGTTGGAATAGACTAAACATGAGGAACGTTTGTTTGGTCTCTCTAGATGAAAAGTAAAAAAAACTGAGATTAAGTTAGGGGGTTAATTAATGCTAATCATGCAATAATGCTACTTAGTACAATCATAGCCAATGAACACTGATGAATTTCCAGTTGAGATTTACATGTTAAACAAAGTTGATTTGGTCTCTCTAGCTTCAACAGCTCAAGAGATACTGCTTTAGGATTAATTAACACTGATTTTTCAGGCCAATTCATTTAGTCATAGATGAAAAAATCTAAGAATGTTGAGAGCCTAAACATGTGGAACATTAAGGCATGATCTATGTATCCTGAATGGATCAAGAGATATTGTGTTATGCTTAATTTATGCTAATTTGGAAGCTTATGCAAATCAGTATGTTCATAAGCACTTTTAAGGTGAGATAACCTAGACTATGGGTATTCAAATCTGGCCCTCGAAGCTAGTCCCACTCCATTTTTTCATTGCAACCCTCCAATCAGGGAATTATTCAGGCTTAAGACACTAGGTGGGTCCAATTAATAATGAGGTAGAACAGAAAACCAGCAGGCTCTGGCCCTCGTAGGGTAAGATTTGAATACCCCTGGCCTAGACATGTGAAACAAAGTTGGTTTGGTCTCTCTAGCTTGAACGGTTCAAGAAATACAGGGCTTGTTTACATCACGAGAAAGATAATTTAACACTAGATAGTCTTCTTTCAGTTTGCATAATCAATTCCACAGCATTTGAATTTACACCTGCATGTTTTGAAACGTACCACGCAGGATTGTGGCCGCCAATCGCAGTACAATCGTGCAATATGCCTGCAAACTGCACCGAAATTTGATACAGTTCCGACAGAATTGCCTTCACACTTGCAAACCTCCGGGAGAGCTCAATCAAAAATATGTCACCCACTACCTGGGAAAGGGTAGTCTCGAGCTATGGATATCTGGAAGTTTACACAACAAAATAATCTAGCCTCTCGAGACTTCTTCGATATGTCTGGGAAAATGCAGGGTAATTTAAACAAGCCCACAATTTAAAGATTCAATTTAGGATAGGTTTAATGCTTTAAATTTGGCATTATAGCTTGATTTGCCAATAAACATTACCATTTTGAATAGAAACCTGTGTATCTGTGAGGCTCTCATTTAAATCCCTGTTAACATCTGAAAATGTTATACTTTATAATAACAAAAGTAAACATGACATCAAAATTCTGAATAAAAGCCACTCAGGTTGGGCCATTCTGAACGTATCAACGTTGATTTTGAGTGGGCTGCATGAAAAGAGTAATAGGAGAAAGGTATACTATGGTACTTTTTTCAGATTGAAATGCATTAGAATCTCATTTAAAAACTTTTAAAAACAATTCATGATGTAATAAAAACGATCCATGTTAACTATTCATGGTAATTATAAAAAAGTGTTATCAAAACCATCTTTACAAGCAATCCGATTCGTGGCGGTCTGCAAATTTGAGAGTTGGTTTTGTGTTGATAGGTTTTATTGTTAATGTTAATGAGTGAGAGGAAGAAATTTGAATAATTGTGATAAGACAATGACAGAAATCAAGAGTTGTGCTTTGCTGTTAGCAAGCACACATAATAATATAGCTATGAAAGAAATCTAGAGTCATTATTTGCCTTTGACAAGATCAACTAAAAAGTTTGAAGAAGTTCTTGAATAATTGTTATTTTGTGAGATGGCTAGAAGAAAGTTTGTAAAGAAATTTGAAGAACGTAGCCTTGTTGAAGAGAGAAAAGGTGTTGAAAGACCCAAAAAGCTGTCTGCATCTGATGAACATCAAGATTTTTTTGAAGGACAACAAGAATATCCAGGTATGTGCTTGGCCAGCATCTAGCAGAGTCATCTGGCAACAAAGTACATCTTTTTAACAATGAGAAGAAGTCTTATAAAGAAGTTGCCTTGTAGGGAATCTTGCAACTAATTTTTTTTTTTGCAATCTCCTCTGCTCATCCCACGTGTACAGTATGCATGGGTGCAGGTTAGAGAGGGAAAGGATGGGAGGTTCATCTTTTGGCTGGTTTTGATTAACTGACCCTAAATGGAACAGTTGGTTCATCTGAATGGACAGGCACACGCTCTTACTCTTCCTCTCCTTTCCACATGTTGGCACCAAACACGACCATAGAAATAAAATATTCAAAGGATCATCCAGAGAATGATATTCTGTTCTGTCAAACTATTTACCAACCAATGCCACGGCGCACTTGAACATTATATTTCAAGTAGGGGTGAAAGAAAAGCACCAGCTTAACTGAACCGGTACTCTAAATTTGATTTAAGTCATTATTTCGGCTGTATTTCGCTCCTTTCTCTTTGAGGAAACTAGTCCAAGGCCTGGTTAATTAGTACATGCTCCCCCAAATGAATCCCTTCTCATTACGCCAAATGCATTGCATGCGCAGGCTTTTTCATTTCTGTAACTGTAAAACTCAAAAGTTGAGCACTTCTGGTTCTGTCACAGAAATAAGTAGGAAATAAATAGGGTCTGATATATAACTGTTTTAGCTGATAATGGATTCACTGTTTTCATCACAGCTGCAAATCTCTCTCCTAAAGATAGAAATCAAGCCTCTGAGATTGAAAACTGCGTTTGGCAAACGTGTGGGTCAGAACCCAAATGTACAGGTGTGTGTGCTCCTGTGTGTGTGAATACACCGGGACATGAGGAGAACCCCAAGGGCGATCTTCTGGAGCGGGGGTGAGGGAAGCATGTATAGTCAACATACAAACAGATACACAGTCCGATGATGAACAGAGGCAGACAGAAAACACACACCTTCAACATGCACACAAGTTCTTGAAGGGCGACACACACACACACACACACACACCCAAGTGTTATGTTTTAGTAAGCATAGAGGGGGTGATACGAACATGAAAGAAGGCCTCAGCTGATTATCAGTAACCTGATCAATCTTCTACATGGTCTGAATATGATGTCATTTTCTTTCCATGGGAATGCATTCTCTAAACCTCAAATTCTTCCTGGTATCATAACAACATACTGTATAAGTAGACATATTCTAGAGGTCTTCACAGATATATCTGAAATCCAATTATCCGAGATCTGATCCATTATCCGAATTGGTCAGATCCAACATTATGTAGTTAACCATCGGATCCCACGTTGGATCAATCATGGTGGCCACGGATCTCGGATCATTGTGATCATTTGTGAAACATCAACTGTATTCAAAATTATATTCTAAGAACAAAATATCCTGATAATAATAATACATACAGTTGTGCTCAAAATTTTGCATACCCTTGAATTGGTAATATATGTACCATTTGTAAAGAAAACATGAGTGAGCAGGCAAAACACATGTGTTTGATTACTTATGGGATACACATTCAACTGTAGGTCATAATAGAATGGCATAATCATAATACAAAAAATCGCAACAAAGAAAAAAATTAACTGACCCCTGTTCAAAAGTTTGTATACACTTAGTTCTTAATAACCGGGCTTTTTTGTGACTGGGCTTTTTTGTGGCACTGGCGCAGTAAAGAAGTCTTTCTGGCAACTTGACCATGCAGCTCATTTTGTTCAGGTATCGTCGTATTGTGCTCCTTGAAACAACCACACCATCTTTTTCCAGAGCAGCCTGTATTTCTCTTGAGGTTACCTGTGGGTTTTTCTTTGTATCCCAAACAATTATTATGGCAGTTTTGGCTGAAATCTTTCTTGGTCTACCTGACCTTGGCTTGGTATCAAGAGATCCCCAAATTTCCACTTCTTAATAAGAGATTGAACAGTACTGACTGGCGTTTGCAAGGCTTTGGATATTTTTTTATATCCTTTTCCATCTTTATAAAGTTCCAGTACCTTGTTACATAGGTTTTTTGACAGCTCTTGTCTGCTCCCCAATGCTCAGTATCTAGCCTGCTCAGTGCATCCACATGAGAGCTAACAAACTCATTGACTATTTATACACAGACAGTAATTGCAATTTAAAAAGCCACAAGTGTGGGAAATTCACCTTTAATTGCCATTTTCACCTGTTTGTGTCACCTTGTGTGCCTTTAACAAGGCCAAACATTCAAGGGAATGTAAACATTTGATCAGGGCCATTTGTGTGATTTCTGTTATCATTATAATTTAAAAAGGAGCCAAACAACTATGCGATAATAAATGGCTACATATAATCACTATCCTTAAATAAAATACAGTTTTTTGCATGATCAGTCATATTTTCAAAATTAATGCCAAAATTTCCCAATTTCTGCCAGGGTATGCAAACTTATGAGCACAAATGTATATAAGCCATCCAGGCCTTTGTGGGAATAGAGCAGCCATTTTCTGACTTTTGGATAAATTTGGACATTATGTATATTTGACCCAATTTAAATCCGATGATCCCTCACCTACTGCATTTTTTCGGATCGGCTTTGGTCGACCTCAAATCCCACTTGGATTGGGTAGTGAATTAACAACAACACAAGAATCTCATTGGTGTTTCATGGATACAGTTCTGTGCAGACATACATTTTGGATCCAATGAAGACCTCTTATGTATACAAGTCAGAATGGGCAGGTCACAATAAACTACCTATAATTTTGTTTTTCCATCAATCTGCACGCAATACCCCATAATGGCAAAGCCAAAACACGCTTTTTTGGGAATGTGTGCCTAATTATTGACGCCATGACGCGCCAAACTGAGCTCAGATGCATCCTGTCTCATTTGATAATCTTTGAGATATCACCTATGCAAATTGAATTGATTTGACATGGTTTAGAAAGGCAAACATGTGTCTATACAAGGTCCCACCACCATATACCTTTGAGATAGACTTGTGTAGAGGAATAGATCGGAGGAAGTTACAAAACTAAAATAAAAATGCTAATGAGTTGATAGTTCTCAGGAAAACAGAGGGTTCCATCATTGTGAAATGGAAGGAGTTTGGAACAACCAACAGTCTTCCTAGAGCTGGCAGTCTGGCCAAATTGAGTAACTAGGTAAGAAGAGCCCTGGTCAAGGATGTGACCAAGAACCCAATAGCCACTCTAACAGAGCTTCAGAATTTCTCTGAAGAGAACTTGCCAGAAGGACAACCATCTCTGCAGCACTCCATCGATCAAGCCATTACGGTAGAGTGGCTAGATGTGGGTCATTCCTGAATAAATAGCATATGAGAGCATGAGGATAAAGATTTTCTAGACTTATGATCCCAAAATTGAACTATTAGGTCTGAATTCAAAGCGATACGTCTGTCGTAAAAAAGGTACAACAGCTGTCTGGTACCATCCTTACAGGGAAGCATTTGCGTGGGAGAATCATGCCATGGGGAAGCTTCTCAGCGGCAAGGACTGAGATGTTGGTCAGGATTGAGGGATAGATGAACGGACCAAAATAATGAGAGATCCTTGAAGATAATTTCATCCCGAAAGCAAAACATCTTTCTGTAAAACAATTTAGGTAGCCTATATTAGATATGTCTAAAATAAATTGTCACGTTCGCTTTGTCTTTATGGGGTACTCGCTGTAGACTGATGGCAAAAAAGTAATTTAATCAATTATAAATTAAGTCTTTAAACAACAAAATGTGGAGAATGTGAAGGAGTCCGAATACTTCCAGAAGGCACTTTATGCTCCAGGTCAGTGCACCTGTAGAAGAAACAAACTAACTGAACTTTTTATGGCCATTGAGTTTGGAAGTTTCTGCTTTAAACCTTGCTTTATTAAAAGAGGACAGTATCAGTTTGAATGCTCTAAAAGCTCTGTAGATCTGTAGTATCAGAGACACTCCATTAGTCAAGCGTTTATAGTCTACAGAGAAGAGCCTGTGGCTATAGCTGATGTAACAACCTATACATGAAGCACCACTAAAACTGCACACACACACACACACACATACACACACACACACACACACACTAGGAGCACGGGGGAACAACAGAGAGAAATAAGACAGACAACAAGTCACAGAAGGAAAGCGAGAGAAAACAAGAAAGCGTCAGAAAGCGAGGGCGTGTCCAGCATTGAGAGTGGTTAGCTAGCGGTTAGAAGCGTTTTCCTCTCGGCCGAGTATTTAAACAAGTCTATAATGGCCCCTTGTAACACGAGGAATAGGAGCTCCTCCAAAACTAACTGATTTAGAGTGGCCTGGCTAGGCCCCTATGGGCAGTGGCCAAGTCCCCCACGGTCCCTCCCTAACTGATCCACAGCCAACACTGGAGGCAGGCCATACTCACACCTATTGTGCTTGCCCACTGAGCCACAAGCAATAGCAGTTTACAGCACAATAAAACACCACGAGCAGGCATTAATTGGATATAATAGCCAGGAATAATTTCGATCATTTAACACGTTCTTATAAAGAGTTAGGAAAGAAAGGAGAAGAAAGAGAGAAATAAAGAGTAGTATTTGTACACGCGCCTTTGCAAAAACATCACCTCCTCCTTCACGTTGATATATATGCCACACACTTTCTGTTGCTTCAACACACATACACACATCACTAACAATAACGACGACAATGACAACAACTATCCCCATAACGTGCCTATGCGACTGACATGTATAGAAGATTACAGTGTAATCCCTTCCCAACTCTTCTATGCTGAAAGGTTGAAAGGGACCAGGCACTTGCTTGTATAATAATTGCCACTTTATTATCATATCACATTCACATCTGCACTGTGTGCCTGGTAGAGAGAGACAATGGGAGAGCAGACAATCCAGGGATAGCTGTAGCTCTAAGGGTAGGTCTGATAACCATTCCGCGCAGCACAGTCAATACAACCCAATCATCCACTCTAATCTCTTTATGGAAGACTTAAACACTTCCCCTAGAAACGATATACTTTATCTACCGCCATTTAAGGTCATACATTTATTTTATGTGAAGAGTGTTTGAATTGAATGGCTTTGTTTATAATATCTATGATTAATACTGTATTTTGGCCTATGTCCATTCAGTTTAAGGACAAACTGGACTTATTGTTTGTAATTTCGTCAAGGATGTATAAATGTATAATTACCCATCTGTGCATTGTCTGCAGAAACAAAATCCACAGATCTATCAAGCAAAAATCAATGCACTGGGTAAAGTAATTTGCACTTTACATTTAAGTTAAATAAAGTATGCATTTAAATGCTATCAATTCAATTTATTAATTTGACTTGTGCAATCGTTTTTTATACCTAAATTACACATTTTATATTCAGCTGATATGTGTGTCCATTCGTGTCTTATCCGAAGTGAGGGTTTGGCCTTGTTTCTTTTCGTAGCTCCGCATATTCCCGGATGATAGTCAGCAGTAGCCTAGCACAGGCGATGCCGTGTGAGCAGAGGACACGGAGATGACTGTGCAGAAAAACATAAATCTCTCAGTTTCCCTGCAGCATATCCAATTGGAGACTCTGTACGAAAGAGGAAAACAATCATATATTATTATCTCATATGATGACTAAAAAGGTCAGGCCAATGGGAAACTGTTTTTTATTTATATGCCGTAACCCTATGTGCAGACTTGACAGTAACTGAATTGTGACTGGAATTTGATATTTTTCGCTTACAATGTCAAGTGCTTAGAGATCCATTGCGAAAATTGTTATATTAATGCACCATGATATGTCATTAATTAAAATGTATCGTACAAATACACCCACACAAACACTAGTCGACAGTTAAACACCCACACACTCTGCAGCCTATACATCTGGTTGTCTCTCGCTGCTCTTTCACCCAGGGAAGAGCTTGTCGCAAACGTGACCACAGCTGTATGCAAAAACTCTGAGCTCCGACCTATCAACTGGAGATCGAACCAATAAGCAGAAGGGGGTGGGGGATTTTGGTGGTCACAGGGGTTAAATTTTATCTCTGTTTGGTGTATGCGTGTGTCTATATTCATAACGTCTTACAAAGAAAAATAACTCTCAATTCACCAATATTTGGCTGTATTTTAAAGATAGTTTCATCAAAAATGTGACGATCTCGTGTAAGTTACCCGGTAAGAGCATAGCGTATGAGGCAGTAGGAAAATGTATGCTCTCACTACTGTAAATCTTAGATGGGAGCATCTGCTAGATGATGTAGAACCGTACATGTTCACTGAAAAATGCGGCTTAGACCGCTTGACTACAATTGGCCATCAAATCACGAAAATGCCACGAAAATGTGTACACAAGGTAATGGTTTCTGAGAGACTTTAGGTTAAGAACGCATACCTCCACATATTTCTCATATGTGTATTGCCGATTCGCTAGTTCCTGGCATCGCAAAATATAAACAGGTAAACAAACACTCATCAGGCTTTCTCATTTGTACACCTGTTTCATATTCACAAGCTGAATGTTGATGTTTTGGACGTAATGGGCACAAACACAGAGACGCGCGCACACACACACACACACACACACACACATACAGGGGCTCAGATATGCATGGTTGTTACTTCAGGTGAGAAGCCGGAAAACTTCTCTACTGATCTCCACTCAATCAGCAGGAGGCCCAGTAAGGCAGAATACACACACACACACTCACAACCACACAGCCATAAAAACAGTGTCAAAAACCCACTTATGCAGAAACACATGGTCTCACACATACAATGATTGGTGTGACAGTGAAATATGGAGAAAATGCATGAAGGCATCAACATCAATTTCGATGTTTGCACTCTTCCATTTTTCCATGGTGCTTTGCGCTGTGCTTTGAAACGCACATAACTCCATGTGCACGGTATCCCCTTCTAAGATAATAGGACTGTGTGAGTATGTTTGTGTACGAATGGATGCGCGTGTGTGCCCGCGTGCAGATTGGCTCACTGTAGCTCGACTTTGAAGAGAGTTTTAAATGCTTTTGTTTTTCTCTGAATGGCTGACACGCAGGGTTGATATGCAAACTCACATCCGCGCCGGGGTCGCGTTAGCTCACTGCATCTCTACCAGCCCTGTCATTGCATTTCCACAGAGGTTCAAAACGCATCCTTATTCGACTGGTTTTACAACCCGCAGCAATGAATATCTATGAGGCCATTAAGTGTACCGAATTATTCACTGTGCTCTGCGCTTTGCTGTCTATGCCTGTTTAAAACCACTTCAGAGGTAGGCTATAGCATAGCATAAACATAGCCTATCACATGGTATCAGAACAGACCCTAAAATCATTCTTAATATAATTCACTGTGAGAAATACCATTGATTTACTTTGGGAGATTACATCTGCTGCGTTGGCTAAACGCGCACGCGCATATAAACTCACACGCGCGTGCGTACACACGCTTCAAAGCTGAATCTTTCCAATAGCACCCTATTACAGTGGTCAGCTGTGCCCCTGCTGTAGACTGGACAATGGAAATACCTTTTGACGTTTATTATACAAAGTGAAGGTGCCCAGCATTGATACTATGTTCAAACGTTTCAGTCCGGGCGTTCAAATACAGATGTAGTAACATCCAAAATGTAAGCGGCTACTGCTGTACAACCTGTCCTCAGAAAACGTAAAAACTAGGGCAAATATATTGCATTCTTTTACCTTAAAAAACACGCATGCCCTTCCTACCGTGTGTGTGTGTGTGTGTGTGTGTGTCCATGTTTTACTCTATATGTGACCCAGAATGTCTGCAAGGATAGTAGAACAAGACCATTTGACCTTCTGGGGACGTTTCGTTGGTCCCCATAAGGAAAACAGTTATTTTTGTAAATAGAGATTTGGTTTATATGTTTGGGGTCAGGGTCAGAATTAGCGTTGGGATAATCAGTTAGGTTAGGATTTAAGCTTAGGGGAAAATAGGAATTATGGGAGTAATTATGCTTGTCACCAAAAGAACAGTACAACCTAAAATGCATCTTTGTATGTATGTGTGTGTGTATATATATATATATATATATATATATATGTACAAAGATATATTTTTGTGGGGGTGTGTGTGTGTGAGCGTGTATGTGTACAAGACAAATCATTAAAATGACGCAAAGGCTTGACTGTTGGCCTAATTGTTAGAGCATCTGACTGACTAAAATGTTGCTAGATCGAATCCCGAGCGGGATTTTTAGCGGGATATACTTCTGTCCTCGAGCAATAAATTTTACACCAATTTCTCCTATAATGGCTTTGAATAAATGTTTGCCAAAATTACGAAAGTGTAAAAAAAATGAAAATAAACCTGAAACGAGTGGTACTCTATAATAATCCAGACAGTGGGTTTGAATGCCACCCGTAAATAAAATGAATGCATGAATGGTAGTTGCTTTGGATGAAAGTAACGGCTATATGGTATATTAGGTTTAGCATTATAGCATGTGTTATTCCAATAAATTTCATTTGAATGCAATCCGTAATGAATCACTATTGGACTGGGCTTCAAAGAGATATGACGTTTACTGAGAGACGTACACCCAGCGGTGTGACAGAAGTTAACACGTCTGATATTGCAGTTGCAGAAGGAAAGCATGGAGCTATAGCTAACGAATGAAAACCACAACCTAAAAAGGTTTTAATTCAATGTCAATGAATGAACTGAAAACTATTCTTAGATTTTGTTTTATTTTTCAATTCTTGAATAACTTTCAAATTAAACCTCGAATTGACTGGTTAAGAATAAAATTGACTTACACCCTAAAACTGCAGCCTCAATTTTAAGGAGTTGGAAAGACATTGCATGAGGTGTCTTTTTTTTCGATTGAAATTCATTTTATACCACAGACAAGAAACGGTAGTCTACACAATTGCCTAGAGAATGCTAAAACTAGGTAGGCTAAATTTGATGATAGGCTACCTTGAATGTACTGATATTTATGAATAATGTATTAGCTACAATAATAATATTGCAAAACAACACACCGTTGAATTATTTTCGCTTTGATTAGTAAGATTGGGGTTGTTTTCCAAATCAATAGTCAATTGTGAAATTACACCGTTTAAATATAGGCTAACAATATAATCACAATAATCTTAAATCATAATTGCGAAATATTTTGGACTTTGTGTATTCCACTACCAGGTATTTCTTGGGTTTTACTTGGAAACAAAATGTCCAATTAGCTTACTGTTTGGTAAAATGCAAACATTTAACAAATGTTTTTCGTTATTGATTGGAGATAAATCCCTATTTCACAATGCAATGTGCTTACCTGTGGCCATGTGGACAAACTGTGCAGTCAAAGATCAGTTGTAAACAAGTATGCTCCTATGAACGTAATAGGACGTAAAACAACTTGATCCAGATTACAGCATATTTCCCTTTCTTCCTGCTAAAACGTATAAAAGTGGGCATGTCGACTTTAGCTTGAGTTTGAGACTGTGTGTGTGTATGTGTGTGTGTGTGTGTGTGCGCGCGCGTGTGTGTGTGTGTGTACGTGTGAGTGTGTGATGGGGCCACGAGATGGGGTTCACCGCTGCGGTGCATGGTTTGACCAAGTGTTTGTTATCTCGACGATTACCATTTCAACTATTTTTCAGTTGCAGAGGGGAGAGTGAGTGAGGCCGGGCCCCTTGCATTCAAATCACCAGCCGGCTGCGTGATCGTGGAGGACAGCTTACTAGGCCCCTTGGATTGTTCACTGCTAACAATGGATTCTTTTGTGAAGGTGTTTCTCTTTCGATCCGCGGACAATACTTGAGGGCCCTTCTGGCCCTGGACTTAAGAGAAGTTTGCAAAATTATACCTCTCGTGCCTCTCCAAACAAGTATCCTATATTAAGAAGAAAAAAGGTTTATATGAAAAGGTGTGTTAATTTTGTAATGCTCTTCGCATAATAAGTTTCACATCACAGATGTGTTTTCGCTTTTTATTCAGAAGTTATTTCATCGTAAATCGTGTATTTTTCGATTAGCCAGCCATAGGCTGCAATGACTCATCTTATATTGACAATAAGAAAAGCTATCCTACAGTAACAAAGTTAAGAAATAAAAAAGGAAGCGTAATGATAAGCCAGTACGTGCAGAAAGACTAACCCAACACAGCGAAAACACTAATAATCATCATGCCCAAAGTCTTTTTGATTGTCATATACATTATATGACGTACGACCAAAGCTACAAGCCTATAGGCTACTATACTAGGCTGTGCGTAACGAGCTTTTCCGCGGTGTCATGCCCAGTAGGCCGTAACGATGACCTCTCCCTCCCCTGGTTGAAAGGGCCCATAAGCAGGGACCCAGCTGTGCCTATCGAGGCCTTCAACAGAATTTCGGAAATCGGTATGATTTCCCTGGGAAAGTCGGCCTTTCCACCAGGGGACCCAATAACCTGAGAACTTCAACATGGCGTCTAAATTTCGTTGATGGTTTTCATTTATTTATTAGGGAACCCTACAGAGCTCAGTGTCAATCGGCATTTAGTCTATACAAATTAAAAAAAACAATTTGATAGGCTATTTTGATACATTACGCTTACCTAGCCTAAAATGTTAGGCCCCTATTATTAGTATTATTCATATTGAAGTCATTTAGCAGGCGAGTGAAGTCATTTTACAGTTTGGCGTACATACATTTCATTGATTCACTGTTTCACAAACAGATTTTGGCAGATGTATTTATTGTGTGATAGGTGAAGCCTACGCCAAAACCTATGAAAATCAACGCACATTCGCGGTATTTAAACGTGCAGCTGAACACGCCTTCTAACAATCTTTTTGTATAGCCGTGTTATTCAAGGATATTTTAATGTTAAAAATCAAATTATTGTTTACATGTTATCACATCGTTTTTTTTCTGTAGAAACGATTGTGTTTAGGCCTTTAGCGACATTATGCACCTGCTCCAAGCCAGCCATGCAGCTTGTTGTGCATTTTGCGCGGAAAACCCAAGACGTACAAATGGCGATATAGCTAAACATAATTCGCTTTACTGTGAAATAAATGGAACCAAATTGGGACTATGCCTTTGAACCGGTATTCAATGAGTCTCTAATCAAAAAGAAACATGCTACAGCCTACTAAGCAGACCTACATCATTTTCAAGTTGCCCCAGGCATATTCTAATCCATGCATTGTACTAAGAATAGACCACCGCGTATAACTTGTATATTGAAACATTAATCTCAATATTGAAACATTTATCTCAATTTGTTGAAACCATACATTTATTTATTGAACTGAAATGCTAAATCCAGTTGTGTGACATCTACTGAACTGATGAACCCTTGTATGTTGTTTGTAACCTCAAGTAGATGTACAAAATTAAACTGTAAGGAATAGGAATCGAGTCATGCTTTGATGTAGGCCTCATCCATAATACGGTCGTGGACAATAGCCTACGGGCTACGCAGACCTTTTGCTGTGTGTGATAAAGCAGATCTCGTAGTATAGACATTAGTAAATAACTTAGATACCTGCAGAAAGCTCATACCAACCCATTAAGTTATATTCGAAAGGCTTAAAACTAGAGCGAGGGGAGAGAATGTATGCAAAGAATTATATGACTATACAACACACTTCCCCTTTTCACCCTAAACCTTAAGTTTATGCTAATGAAATACTCAAAATAGACTACTTCAACATAAGCGTGTCATCAAAAACACAGGAGAACCATTTTCCAACGTAGCATTAGCCTAAAGTTCACCGGCCGCATCTAGCACAACTAGGGCCGACTCCCCTCTCTCTTTTGTTGGGGGCTATTGTGGGGGCTGCGTGTTAGGATTGGGGGTGTAATGAGGGGGCTGCGACCCCCCGATGGGGTGCATTTGCTATCCAAAGACCGTTAGACAGAGGCTGAATGAATGAGGACTGAATGTCATTGTAATGCACCGGGACAACTCCCCCTTCATTCAGCATGAGATGTGGAGGCCGCTCAACCCAGCACCAACGGAGAGAAGACGAGAGAGAAAACCTATCCTGATACATTTAGCCGCTTTCTATCTTTCAATCGCGGAGTCCGGCAGACTAGTGCTTTTTTACACCGTCAAATACGGTATGCTTTTTTCTTTCTAGAGAGGCTATACTTCGCATCTGAATGCAACGAAGACCGCAAAATGAGCTGTGAAGGATTCTTGAAGGGATGCTTCGCGGCACCGTTATTTAAGAAATAGGCGCCCTTGATTGAAAATCCACACTCTCAGGACTATCCGTCTTGTTTTAAAGGACATTCTTTTTTTCTGCCTATGAGGCAAGCCAATAGCATTTGTATTGTTTTTATTGTGGATACCGACTCGAAGAACTGGCAATGCAGCTTATAAAAAAGATTGGAGAAGAAATTCTATCGCAAAACGGAATCAGACCTGGAATGACATATCGTTTATATGTAGATTCCAATGGGGGTCGCGGTTGAAACAGTAGACTAAATGATAATTAAAAAACATAAATGTGAGAAGACTTCATTTACGAAACTATAGGCTCGATAATTAAAGGTAAAGAGCCTTGTTTTTTTTAGTTTAAAAAAACAACCTTAACCAGCTCTCATGTTTTCACCTCGATCTCTTTGTTCAATCGACGGTGGGTGGTAGGTGGGAGAGAAGAGGTTTTGTTTTTTTTTGGGATGGGGGGGGGAGGTCGGCGGGAAGGATTTGAATGCACCGTGTGTGACATTTTCTTCCGGGATAGCAATCGATATATTCCGGGGAATTTGATTCAGTGCAAAGGATAACATTAAAATCGAGGCCAAAAAGTATTCGGCTCTATGTAATTAAGATGCATTCGATTAGCTCACACTAAATTGTGTAATATTCAATAAAAATTAGCTATATGTAGCCTGCACTATAGGTCACTATTCGTAAGAATTCCATCACTATATGGACGGTGAGAAATTGGAATAGAATTATATTTGGACAGACGTTTTGAAAATCAATGTTTTTATTGTGTGCATAGTTTCTCCGCTGCCAATCAAAAGCCGAGACCCTTAAACGTCTGCGTGTGTTACTACTGTAGTCCATATCCCAACACAGGCTTATATCCAGGGCATTGCAATTCGTTAGACCTAATAACAACCTTATTCCTTCGTGATCATGAAGCCTGAAATTATTAATATTAATACATAGTAGAAACACCAACATACTCTAAAGAACATACATTCAGATGTAGCTCATTCAATAACGATAGGCCTTTTTGATCTCGTTTGGTATAATGAGCATATACAACTTACCATACCACGCTATTCTACTTAAACGTTTAGTAAGAATATACTATAACATTGTATATCAGTTATCCAACATTTTCATTATACTTAAACGTTTATTATTAAGACTACTGTAGCTTAACTAATATGAAAACGCTTTCTTAACAGAAGAAAAAAAACATGTAGCCTAATGTATAAATGTGATGATACCTTAATTTAATCTAACAATACATTTAGGTAAAAAGGTTGGTATTTTAATGTATTCTATGCAACTGTGCAACAGAAATCAAAGGGCTGATATTTATTTATAGGAACGTAGCAGATCCTGCACTTGGTGACCACATTTAAAAAAAAGCTTTATGTACAAATATTCGACATCTGTGTGATCTCGTCAACTTATCGGATTTAGACAGTGTAATACAATATTAAACCCAAACTAAAATCCCCAATTAATACTATAGGCCAAAACACTTACTTTTTCAATGTTAACTGATAGATCAGAGGTAGCCATATATGAATACAATGATCACGTAAATGTGTCAAATCGAAAATATATGTCTGCGTGGTTGATAGGACCAAGTTGTGATTGTTACCTAATGCGGCAGAAATAAATCGTCTACTGTAGCCTAGGCCTATGCTTAGTTGTCATTATGTAGGCAGTATGTGTGCTAATGCATGATGCCGTGCAGAATGTCAGCCGCGCGGTTTCAAGGACATTCTCGCTGATGAGGATTTGGTTAATGGGGGGAGAGAACTTGGGCCCGGGCCATGACGTCATTGTGTGCCGATGTAATCCTCTTGCGCTGAGCCCAATCAGCAGAGGCTCGCGATTGTCTGGGATGGGAAGAGAGAGGCGCGCTCTAATCCGCGAGACTGGTGGATCTGAGAGCCCGCGAGAGAGAGGCGCATGCATGCTTTCAGTGTTTCGGTGCAGTGCCGAGAAACCGGACAGATTGGAAAGCGACAGATTGAAAAAGAACAGACAGAGACAACGGTTTCCAGTCCTTTACACGCACCGACACAGTGCGCGACTTTCCAGGCGGAGAGGGGACACCGACACTACGCGCGGGGTTCTGTTGTCGTTTTTCTTTTTCTTTTTTAATGGAGAAGAAAATATATTGAGGCATTTTTCAGAGACGTGAAGAAAATAGCTTTCCTGCTATCCAATATGTCAAATATGGGAAAGCGACGTTAGCACGTGGCCAAAATGTTTTAAGATATTTTTTGTGTGTAGGCTCATCGTATATTATAGCCTGTCAACAGAATCTGAGGGAAGAACTATCCAGCATTTCAGCGGAGGGCGTTTGTTACGGACGAGTGGAGGAACTGCATCTCAGCAATGCGTCGGAGCGCATTCGTATTTCCTTCTCCGCACAATGGGATATATATTAATTTAACCAAATAGGGTCTATGGCACCTTCCACATGTTTTGCTACACGAGGACAAGACCTGGGCTGCTTTGAGAACAGCGTTTTCCAGGGACAAAGAGATGGAAATGGGCAGCCATCGACAGATGCGTAAAGGCGCACAGCTGCATATAAAACTAGGGCATAAATGTCACATAAGGTATTTAGCTTTATGACGGACAAATACCATTATCCACTCGCCTTTGTTAGTGTCTGTATATAATTGGTATAGTGGAATGAATAAGTGTGTTTCAACCCAAAATATGGATAGTATTGATGATTACGTACAGTCGATCACTGTGGTAAGGCAGTTTGTTGGTTTAGGATTTGGTGTGTTTATGTGTTTGGCGTTCAAATAATTTCAAAGTTATGCGTATCATATTTAAGATCTCATGTCTTGGGTTGTATCTTTCTTTGCGCACCGAGTTGGTGTCAAATAGGGTTAGGGTTCGACATTGCAGTTCTCGTATCCATGGGGGGTGACCAGTTTTCGTATTCTTGCGGGGGCGCGCGACGTCATGAAGGGTTGTCACTCTGCGTGTTCACAGCGGACCTTGATTTAATGTCCATACAATTAAGGCACGCGGTGAATGCCAAGAGAGGAATCTACACTGCAACTTGTTTACTGATATAGGCATTCAATCAAACGTCATTAGGCACGCGAGCAGAAAACAGACAATTTTTCCTGTACTTCAACTGCGTTGTGATGGCAGTGTGCAGGCGTGCGTGTGCTTGCGTGCGAGTGCGTGTTTGTTCACTCTATCAGTGCATGCGCAATGCGTAAAGTAGCCTATTGGGTGGTTTTGGTGGCTCCTGGCTCTTAGCTAATTCACCCAAAGGAGATGTGTTTAGTTCATTATCTGATTACTAAGCAATACCTTTTACATAATGACCCAAGTATTGGTACATTTTAAAGAGCATATGACGAAGGTACCAACTCAGGAAAAATGATGTGAGAGAGGTATTTTCAACCAGAAGGACGTCTGTTTTAATATCTTTTGCTCTGTGGGTCTGTTTCCAGGGGGCAAGGCCCAGCGGCCATGACGCATTGATGTAATCGCCACTCTGTCTATTCCTGTACTTTCTACAAACATTCTAGTTATGAATGTCACAGGGAAATCCATGAAAAACTAGCAGCAAACAGATATGGGACAATAGCCAAAAGCGCAGTACATCCAAAGAAAATACCCTCATTTCGGACACTTTCCAGAGTGCTAGGCCTAATTCATCACGTATCTTAAATATTTTTGAATAGCCTAGATGAAGAACCCGATCAGTTACATGAAATATATAAATGAAGCTATAAGATGCACTCCGGTTCCAGTTAGATACATAAAGCAAAATAATGCTAAGCCTATTAATCCCAGCCAAAACACCAAATTAATTCAAATAATAAAATGAAAAGCATTTAATCGTAATTGTCTGATATACCCAACCAACTGAAACAAGCAGGCAAATCAAACCGCTAATCGTCAAAGGCGTCGTTTCGAACGGACTGCGTAACATATAGGATCCACCATGAATCATTGTAACAAAATTATTTGCTATAAAAAGGTTTAACTTTTTATGCCCTATACATAAACATTTCACGTTTAAGTAGCTAGCTTAGCAGAGTTAGCCTGCGTTTAGGTCAAAATATAATGTTGCTGCAGTAGGCCTTACAGTATTTGTGTTTTTATGTTGAGTATGGTAAAAAAAAAACGACCCAACTACGACGAGAAAGACAGGAAAGCAAACGGTTAATATGTTTTTACAGTCTTTACAGATTACAGTTTGTGCCTGGTTCAAAATATAACAAATAGACTAATGCAAAGGCACAACTGACAAGGAATGCACAAGTTGAATGTAAACGAAAGCTATTGTTTTGGACTAACTGGGGGTCGTTATGGTCAGATGCAGGCTACCGATAATGCCTTATCATAACCTTTCCTGTGAGTCTTTGAAACAGTAATAAAAATCTACTGAAGCTGCTGAGATGCTGTATAAAAAAGACTTCGACCTTAAGTTTTTTTATAAAACCAATTAGGGCAGCAGCAACAAAAACACAAGTACACTCGAAAAGTATGATGTCTTTTAAAATTTCAGCTGGTTTTCCATTCCACAAGTGTTTAATGTTTGGTAAATGTATCATATTGTGCAAAGAAGTCATACGACAATACGAATCATTTTGGGTTTCTGAACGATAGGTGTTACCGAAATAGCGTTGGTAAGTGGCTGCATCTGGAAAATCTTTTCTGATTTAGCGGACAGATTTTTATTTATTTACTTTTATGTCCCGATTTCACACTTCAATGTAAGCCCTATGTGGCCTAGATTTGGGATGTTTTGTTTGATAACTAATAAATGTTGAGTGTGCATGTACTATTTAATTGTCTGTGATTTTATTTGTACAAATTGAGTGAGGGGGAAGTCTGCAAAAAAGGTTTACGTGAATTAAACCAGACAGTCTATAGTTCATGTATGGTTAACCCAAAGCAACCTCGGGATAGGCCCGCTGTTTTGGACAGGCAGCAGAAGCAAACCAACTTTCACATGGAAATCACCTAGCAAAAAAGCAAACGCTGCCTGTCAGTTCCACAGTAACATAAAGACAAAGCACCAGCACCTCGGAGAGCTCCGACCAGGTGACGTGTATGCAATAAGGAATAGGCTAGACCGTCGACTGTAGGCCTAGCCCTAACCCGAAGTAAAAGCTGCACTTTGTTAGGTTTTGGTAGTTCAGTAAAATATATTGTACCATATACGCCATCATGATAGACAGCGAAGACACGTCCTTAGACCTGTTAGCGCGTACTACCCACACCGCCAAGAACACGCCAGCGACTCTTTTCCAAACGGTTTTCTCGAACTCGTTCTACCCCATTCCGTATCTGGAAAGCCGGAGAAGCATTCCTTCATTAACCCAGGTAGGCCTACATCAAGCTGATTTTACAATATACTGGCCGCTTGATTTTTAACCAACGACAAAACCTGCAAGTTAATTTTTAAATTTCGTTTAGTTTGACCTCAAGGCCGCTTTTGTAATCAGAATCTACTCGGCGTTTAGTCAAATATTAGTATGTTATGAAGTGACATGGATCCACCGACCTGGACCACGTGGGCTATTAACATGGCCAGCTGATTTCATTTCAATAAACTATAGCTTTTGGAGACAGGACCTTTCTGGAAAAGATTCACTTTATAAACAAAGCGTCTTCAGAACGTCGAAAGCAATGAGATGCAGACAATGTTCTTGTTGCTAAATAGACAGTTTATTAAGGCTTGATTTCATCTAAAGGAAAAAATAAAAAATAACCAAGACAGAGCTTTAAAACAGGTTAGCCCCACTGCTACAACTATAGTGGTTCACTTGCAAGTCTATACGAAGATAGTTCGTTACATGAAATCGTAGTATTTTTCCTCACATAATTCCTTTAGTGTTGGAGATATATAATTTTAGAACCATTATCATGGCCGTCTATTGCAGCAAACAATTAGTCACGTGCATATAAGTCCTATGCATCACATCCATTTCATGCGTCTGGACCTAGAGAACGAGAACAGCGATGCGCTATACAGTCCAAGCAGCATCCTCCACGTGTCCAGTTCCTTCACGTAAACTAAGGTGTAAGACTACTGGAGACAAAGCCTATGGAAGGCATTAGCCCATATGGCTTAAACTCTGCGTCTTCACGTCAGTGCAGATGAAGGGGAGGAAGGGTGTCACTTTAGACAATAACGAGATGCATCCAGGGCTTCCACTGTATAGGTCAAAGGTCATGTCTCCAGTCACGTGGTGGTGATGGGCTAGGGTAAACTAGCCAAAGGGAAGGGAGCAGCAACGGTCCAGATAACTGTCAAAATCGACATCGGAGCAGGGGTTGTCATGAGGCGCACACCCACATCCAGATGGTGTGGAACTGATGAGGTTACACAACTTTAGTGAAGGCAAGGGGATGTAGGTTCGCACAGTGAGTGACAGCATCTATTATGGAGGCTGGTGCTGGTTCGGCACTGTCCTGTTTCTCTCACACACAGAGACACAGTCACACAGACACTTACCTATCAAACTGAGGAATGGCAATTTAGTACCATAAAAAATAAATTAACTTAACCTTAATTAACCCTAACCTTAAACTCAATAACCTAACCTTCCATAAAAGCAACCTAAACCTTATCCCTAATGACTAATTAAAATCCTAACCATAACCCAATATAGAGCCAAATGTCCTCACTTCCCATGGCCTTCCTTGTTGAACTATCAGGAACAAGCACACCTCATCAAGCATAAAGTGACAAAAAACATTGAAAAGAAGTAACCTTGCTAAATATCTCAAAAACAATAATTTCTCCCATTTGCAGTCGACTGAACATCACCCTTTGTGTACTACAACCACCGACTGGGGCCACGGCATCCAGAAGTAGACAGGAACACAGAACACAACAGAAAGGTTCTCCATCTTGGAACACAGCCAGTCTGCTTTCAACATCTCTCAATGTAACACCATATTGAATAAACCATGAGATTAAAACAATACACCGTAAAAAAATAAAATGGAGGAAAATTACCACGTTGAAGAAAGCTATAAAGCTAATATCACACCTAATCGCAATGACTTACAACAACAAAAAAACAATGGTTTGAACAGCACTAGGAACAGTTTCTCTTCCGTTGGGAATCCAGCATGTGAGATCAGTCAAGGGACAGAAAGGATACACTGCTGCGCTGTCAGTCAAGGAATTGTAACGGAGAGGAATCAAACCGTTGTGTTAGCCGCCAATGACACAGGACAGTCTTGTGTTTAAAGACGGCAGTGAACGTGACCTTGTGACGCTACAACAAACAAGTCACTTAAACCAACAAACACCGCCCCTGCCCCCTGAACATCATTAAACACCAGATCAAACAGCAAAGTGCGTACCGATATAGACATATATAGATAGATATATATTATTTAAAAAAAATAAAAATAAAAAAAACCATTACAAACGCCCCATGGCGTCCAGTGGCGCAGTTTTGCTTCACTATGGACAGCAGCTTTAACCGGAAGGTTATCAAGTTTAAGCCTGCATGATTGCCCACTGTAGGCTATTTATTAGAGGGATAAATGTTCATGTGTCAAAGTTCAACCTCCGATCAATCCCAACCACTCTTGGTACCAGTGACTTATTTTCACGTCAATCCCAACCACTCTCGTTACCAGTGACTTATTTCCACATCAATCCCAATTACTCTTGGTACCAGTGACTTATTTCCACATCAATCCCAACCACTCTCGGTACCAGTGACTTATTTCCACGTCAATCCCAATTACTCTTGGTACCAGTGACTTATTTCCATATCAATTGTGAGTTCCAAAAATAAAATGCATACATTCTCAGCAACAACAAAAAAAACACACAGAAACCACATTTCGTTCTTATTTTTTTTTCTTACTCTTGATAGTAAATCAGTTACATTAATTTCAGGTTATACATTTTAGACTTTCTCCATGACTATAGGCCCCTAAGTTAAAGCTTAGCATTACGAAGGACATGATAGATTTATAGCAAAACCAAATTTTGAGAAGCAAAAAAGAAATTAAGTCAAAACAAAACAGAGGATAAAGACAAAATGATGGTGAACGGAACACTTAACCGAAGTGATTTCTTTTTCAAAAAAGCGTGACAGACAATTCATTCATATGTAGCAGTTACGTCACATAAATTAATCACTTTTCTAGTTAGAATTAAAATGGTGAATGCTACATTTTCTCTCAGACTGGCTTGAGTATGTGAACAGAATCTCCCAATGATGAACCATACAAAAAACCTCTTTAGGACAAACTTAATTAATCAAACGAAAACCCTTAGTGGAGAAGAGTGTGGGATGTAAAATAGTAAAATTTGGATTCCGATGGTAAGAGCTCCGTTGTCGTGGAGGACAAGCATCAGTTACTTCCTTCTCAGAGGCCTTTGCACTTCCTCCTTTGAAATGTCCAGAGTCTGTGACTTCAAACTATCCCTGATTTATCCAGCACTGTCAGTTAAAAGAGCGGTTTCTTTTGACAAGTCATCAATAACTAGTAAAACAAAAATATTAAGGCTCCAGAAAAAGCAGCTTTCTGAACTGAAAATTGTCAGTAGTAAGCCAAAAAAATATAGACTTTGTTGATCTTGAATGAAAAATAGATAAACCACTGAAGTCTTATTATCGCACACAGTTCCAAGTCCGAACGTTTTTGCCTTTGGGATCCTCCAACCCTGTTGGCACAGTTAAACCTCTGAAGCATGGCAACAGCGCCCCCCAATGGACTAACTGGGGCAGGACACAGCAGTTCCTGATTGTACAGAAATATAAAGTGGCAGATATTCTCCTTTTCCTTGGTGAGGTCAAACCCTGATTCATTTCGAACAACAGGAGGGAGGGGGGCAGGAGGGATAAAAAACAAACAAAAAAGGAACCCAGTCTGACGAGAAAGAGTACATGATGGAGAGAACGTAAAAATCGTAAGTCAATCAGAAATAAGACGGTGAGCGTTGGTGGCTACGTAAAACATCTGCTTGTTATCCCTGCACAGGAGTTGGTGGTTGATACCTGGGGGCGGAAAGCGCAAGTCTCAAAGGTGGTGGCAGAAATTCACAAAAAAAGGGCTTATTCTTGTAATAATTTGGAAATTATTCCGTCTCTTGAATCAAAAGTCCTAGTTTAACTGTTGATCAAGCGGAGGATAAACGTCTTCTACTGTTGTTTACTCCGGTTTTGGCGCTCCTGTGGGGAGACGGGGGAAATGCATCAACTAACAACCAGGAAGTAGCTAGTTCTATAACACATAACTGCAACTGTCATATGAAATCTTCCAACCACCCATCCTTGTCATCACAAACACCATAATGTCCGCTCCCGGTTGACTGAGACCAGAAACAACGTACCTGATCAAGACGAGACCGGGTCTGGATGGGCGCAGGAGGCTCAAAGGTCTGACAGCGCAAGGAGAAGAGGTGTCAGTCAAGCACACAACACACCTGGAGAACAACCTCTTATAAACTACGCTTCGTACCGAAATATGCATGCTATCTGAAAATTCACACAGGTGACAACAAATGACAAAAACGCCAGAAAACAATCATGAGTCCACTAACAAAAAACAAACCACAATATTTCAAACAGGACAGAGTCGAGAACAAATTCAAGGAGCCAGGCTATCTATCACTTGTAAAGGAATGGACCGGGCCCCACCTTGCGCACCTCCTCCTCCTCCTCCTGCCTCTTCTCATAGTGGGAGAAGTCGTCGAAGATGGAGGTGGTGTGCTTGTAGCCCACGATGATCTTCAGCACCTGCTTGGCCTTCTCCAGGGGGACCTCCTGGGTGTCCCGGGAGTTGGTCACCGGCTTGTTGTCGTTGTTCTCCAGGCGGATGTGGCGCAGCTGGCTGTTGGGTACGTCCTTCACGAACAGCCAGTCCACGTCGAACTTCCCCTTCCACTTGTCCTGCGCCCACACGCCAACGCTGGTGCCGTAGTCCACGGGCGAGCGCATCTCGGCAACGCCGCAGAAGTGCCCGCTGCCGTTGACGCTGAACAGCAGGTAGACGGGTCCCTTGCCGTTGAGGCCGCGGAAGGCGCCGTCCAGGCGCTTGTTGCCGTGCTCCGTGCTGCACCAGATTGAGTACTTGATGGAGCGGTGGATGTCGTCCTCGGAGTAGCTCTTGATGATGAACACGCGGCCGTTCTTCAGGTTCCACTCAAACTCCCTCGGGTTGTAGCTGTGGACCGCGCGCAGCTTCTCCAGCACCGGGTGGTTCTCCGCGCCGCCAGGGACCAGGCAGGCGGAGCCGGGCGGGCCGGCGCCGTTACCCACACACAACGCTCCGCTAACGTCCATGCCTGCCGCTCCCTGCCCGTAGCCCGGGTTGCGGTTGCGCGGGGCCACCCAACGCGTCTGCGGGGGCGGGGGTTGGTTGTGGTTCTGGTAAGGCTGGGGAGGGGGTTGGTGCTGCTGGTGCTGTAATGCCATCGGCTGCATCTGCTGGGGCATCAGGGACTGAGGAGGGGCCTGCATGGGGTTGTGGTTCTGCATGGGGTTGTGGTTCTGCATGGGGTTGTGGTTCTGCATGGGGTTGTGGTTCTGCATGGGGTTGTGGTTCTGCATGGGGTTGTGGTTCTGCATGGGGTGACCGAGGGGCATGTTCATAGCCTCCTGCTGCTGTTGCATGGGGGCCTGGGACACTTTATTGATGGGCCCCTTGTTGTCCCAGGTGCCGATGTCCATGTTGTGTTTGATGGGAGGGGGAGGGAGGGCTCCCCCGGGGCTGGGCATGCCTGGTTTGGCCTTGGCCTTCAGCTGCTGGGGCTTGGCCGGCTTGCTGGCGATGGCCGCCCAGGAGGTGGGCTTTGGCGGGGGCATGCCAGCGGGTGTGCCGCCGTTCCCCTGCTGCTGCTGCGCTGCCGCAGCCGGTGGTCCACCGATCGCCGAGCCCACGGCCTTGACCCCGGAGCCCTGGCCCGCCATGTCCCCACCGATCTTCAAGCCCACCATGCCCTGCTCCAGACTGTTCATGCCGGGGGCCTTGTTGAGCGTGTCGCTGTGGAAGCCCGTCTGACCGTCTGGCACCAGGGTGCCCCCCAGGGAGCTGGGAGGGTAGCTGTAACTGCCCCCGTAGGCTGAGCTCTGAGTCTGCTGGCCCTGAGACCCGCTGGTGCCCCAGGCGGAGAAGGCCGGGTTCTCGGGGAAAAAGTTAAAGCGGTGCGGGTAGATGCTGCTGCCCAGGCCACCGGGCTGGCCAAAGACGGTGTCGGGCATGAAGTGGTGGTCGCCATTGCTCAAGGGTCCGTAGGGGGTGAGGTAAGGGATGGGGGGGTCTCCGCCGGTTGACCAGGGGGCCTCGCTGAGGGGGTAGGGGAAGCCGATGGAGGGGGCATAGTAGCTGGACAGGTATGGGTCGGTCATGGACTGGTAGCTGTTGTTCTGCAGACGAAGAGAAAAGGACAAACAGATCAGTGATGGTTAACCAGCATGGAAAACAGTTTGTGTGTTAGGTGTTTGCATCACTGCAACACTAATAAGCGGTTTCTCATGAAATGCTTAGAACAGGCCTGGCCAACCCGCGGCTCCCGAGCCGCATGCGGCTCTTTGCCTGGTTTCATGCGGCTCTTACGTTCATATCGAAGTTTGTGTTTTTTTTTTTTTTTAATGTGCGTGTTCGCTTCGCTTGACTTCGATACGGTATTTTCGTCAAACGCGCATGTGCGTGAGATGAAAATACCGCAAAGTTTCCCAGTAGGGGCAAGATCATTTGAGTAAACAATTTGTGTCAAGTTCGCTCTCAAAATGGCAGGGAAAAAATGCACAGCAAAACGAAAATATGAAGATGAACACAGGACGTTTTTAACAGAGTGGGAGAGTTTATATTTTTTTGTTGAACATAATGGCAAGCCATTCTGCCTTATATGTCAGGCGTCATTAGCGCACATCAAAGGTTCAAATCTTCAGCGCCACTTCAGCTCACTCCATGCTAACATCGACCAGGAATTTCCAAAAGGGACTGAACTTCGCAAGCACAAGTTGGTCACTTTGAAAAGTCAGGCAGAAAAGCAGATACAGTTTTTCCAAAAATTTACGAAGCACTCAGACTGTAACGCTTGCATCGTATCAACTGGCTTGGAACACTGCACGGGCTAAAAAGCCATACAATGAAGGGGAGTTCGTTAAAAAATGCCTCAGTGACGTTGTTGAAATATTGTCTCCTGAAAACGACAAACTAAAACGAATGATATCAGACGTCCAACTGTCCCGCCACACTGTTGAACACAGAATATCGGACATTAACACGGCTATTGAATCACAGTTGCATTCTGACCTTCAAGCATCTGAGTATTTTAGTGTCGCATTGGATGAGAGTTGTGACATACAAGACAAGCCTCAGTTGGCAATATTTGCACGGTCTGTGTCAAACGATTGTGTGATCAAAGAAGAACTCCTTGATATTGTGCCATTAAAAGACAGAACCCATGGCATAGATGTGAAAGAAACAATGATGGCTGCATTTGCGAAAGCAAATCTGCCCATACCGAAACTAACTGCAATAGCCACGGATGGAGCGCCAGCCATGATCGGATCTGTGAACGGGCTTGTGGGGCTGTGCAAAGCTGACCAAACATTTCCAGAGTTTTGGAATTTCCACTGCATCATCCACAGGGAGCAACTCGTATCTAAATCATTGAATTTAGACAACGTCATGAAGCCTGTGATGGAAATCGTCAACTACATCCGCACACATGCGCTTAACCACAGGCAATTCAAGAGTCTCATCGCTGAGCTGGACCAAGGGCTTCCAGGTGACTGCACTGTGAGGTGGCTGTCAAAAGGCCAGGTACTCTCTCGCTTCTTTGAGCTTTTGGATGCCGTGAAACTGTTCATGGAAGAGAAGGACAAGGACTATCCCGAGCTCTCGGACCTCGAGTGGATTATGGATCTGGCCTTTTTGGTCGACATGCTGTGTCACATGCTGTGGGCAGACTGAAACTGACCATGCAGGGTAAGTTAAAAATGCTGCCTGACCAGGTACAAAGTGTGTTTGCGTTTGTCAACAAACTGAAGCTGTTCAAGGCGCATATACAAAAGGGAGATTTAACGCATTTTCCCACTCTGCTAAAAGCCAGCTGGCAAGTCACCAGCGCCACCCTGAATAAGAAAAGAGCCAGATATGCAACACTGGTTGAAAACCTGCACGAAAGCTTTGTGACCCGGTTCCGTGATCTACAACTGAAAAGGCCACAGATTACATTCCTCGTCGACCCATTTAATGCGGAGACGGACTGTTTGAAAGCCCCGCTAGTCACAGATGAGGCTGCGGCTGAGTTGGAGATGATCGATCTTTGTGAGGAGGACCAACTGAAACCTGCTTTAAGGGAAAAATACCCCAATGTCAAACGGGCTGCGCTCAAGATACTGTCAATGTTTGGGTCAACATAGGTCTGCGAGTCTGTGTTTTCTACCCTGAAACACGTGAAATCAAAGCATCGATCTGTCCTGACTGACACCCATGTGAAAGAATTGCTTCGAGTGGCAACAACGGAATACAAGCCAGATTTGAAGAGGATTGTTCAAGGCAAGGAATGCCAGAAGTCCCACTAAGCAACATGCATAGTAAAAGAAAAACGCTATTGTAAATTATTATATTTTTGTTTGTGGACTTGGTTGAACTAAGAGTTTGTGTGTGTGAGACAGTGCACACAATGTTCATTGTTGAAAATGACTGGCCTGTGGTCTTAGTACTGTAGGAGTCAATTTCTGTCATTATCATGTTGGTGTGTGACATTTACAATAAATCTGGCTGAGCAGAGGTCTGTGTGTGTGTGTGTGTGTGTGTGTGTGTGTGTGTGTGTGTGTGTGTGTGTGTGTGTGTGTGTGTGTGAGGAAGGGATGGGGTGATGTTCATGTGTGCCCATGTGTATGATGTGGCTCTTTGCGGTAACAGTAAAAAATGTGGCTCTTAGTCTCTGACTGGTTGGCCACCCCTGGCTTAGACAGTGAAAGGGAAGAATAAGCGCAGACTAGGGCTAAACTGGGAGGTTACAAGAATGACAAAGTAATAAGCCAGTTAGGATTTCTTTGGGTAAAAGTAGATGTGTTCTGTGGTGAGCACAATGAGACAAACGTTTCACAAAGAAATCCAGGAAGGGACAGGTCATTTAGCGACTAAAAAGCTGTAGTTGCGTCTCAACTGTCTTGCACTCTACCAAGTGAATCAATATTGAAAAGTGATTATGAAAATAGGCTTAGTATTGCATTAGTCATAAACACCATTGGCTTCTCTCAACTTGTGTTGAAAACACCTGGGGGGCCATACCTATGCAGGTTTGCTAAAACATTCACTTAGCCAATGCTACAACCCAGAGCTGCTTTTTCTATCCTTATTTTACCAGGTAAGTATGACTACAAAAACACTATCATTTTAGGGTGAACTGCCCTGCTCAGGGCCAGAAGAGATTAGTGAGTGCATACATTATCGTAAAAGCCCCCTGCTGAAATTGAACCCACAAGGCTGGGGTTCAAAGAGCCATGCTCAGCCAACTGAGCTACATGAGACCTTTAACATCTTTTGTTTAAAACCGTTGGTCTAAAATGACAAGGTTTTAGCATCTCATAGGCCAACATGTTGGAATTAGCCACAATTCTATGGCCAAGATGATTACTGAGCTTAGATATACAAAATATACACACATTAATTATATATACACATATATACATACATATACACATACATACAGGTGCTGGTCATATAATTAGAATATCATCAAAAAGTTGATTTATTTCAGTAATTCCATTCAAAAAGTGAAACTTGGATATTATATTCATTCATTAAACACAGACTGATATATTTCAAATGTTTATTTCATTTAATTGTGATGATTAAAACTGACAACTAATGAAAATCCCAAATTCAGTATCTCCGAAAATTAG